>JZLH01S0377751.1:36670-50901 GCA_001188425.1 Eucidaris tribuloides
TGGTGGTGGTGATGGTGGTGTGATGGTGGTGGTGATAATGGTGATAATGGTAATGGTGATGGTGGTGGTGGTGATGATGATGGTGGTGATGATGAATAGTGATGGTGATTATTACTATGGTGATGGTGGTGGTGATGATGATAATGATGAAGGTGGTGGTGGTGGTGATGGTGGTGGTGGTGGTGATGGTGATGGTGATATTGGTGATGGTGGTGGTGATGATAATGATGAAGGTCGTGGTGGTGGTGGTGGTGGTGGTGGTGGTGGTGATGGTGATGGTGATATTGGTGATGGTGGTGGTGATGATAATGATGAAGGTCGTGGTGGTGGTGGTGGTGGTGGTGGTGGTGGTGGTGGTGATGTTGATGATGGTGATGGTGATGGTGCTGGTGCTGATGGTGATGATGATGTTGATGATGATGATGAAGGTGGTGGTGGTGGTAGTGATGGTGATGCTGGTGATGGTGGTGATGGTGATGGTGATGGTGGTGGTGATGATGTTAATGATGAAGGTCGTGGTGGTGGTGGTGGTGATGATGTTGATGGTGATGATGGTGATGGTGATGGTGCTGGTGGTGCTGGTGGTGATGATGATGATGATGATGATGATGGTGGTGGTGGTAGTGATGGTGATGCTGGTGATGGTGGTGGTGGTGGAGGTGATGGTGGTGGTGATGATGTTAATGATGAAGGTCGTGGTGGTGATGGTGGTGGTGGTGGTGATGATGTTGATGGTGAAATGATGGTGGTGATGATGTTCCATACAACTTTCCTGATATGCTATCTAGTAGATCAGGGAAGTTTTGACAGATTCAATCTCAATTATTGACTTTATGCTTATTGATGAACTTTATAAAGCGATCCATTCATGTATAAGTGCGCTATATAAATGAACTCATCGTATCATAAATGAAAGCGGGAATTATGTTATAGATAAAAAGGGTTTTTTTCTCTCTTTGATGATAAGTGAAGTGTTAATTGCGTTGCCAAGAAACACACAGTAAGTGACAATCAATTTTCAGTTTTATTGAAGGTATTTGAGTTGAGTTTGAGTTTGAGTTTGAGTTTGATGTTTTATTATCCAAATAAAAAGTATATATAACAAAACATTGCAAAACTGAAAGTTTTACAAAGGTATTAAAAGGATAAATGGGATCAGAAAATAGCATGAAATGCTAATCGTGTCTGGTACCATTAACACACATAAGTAGCACAACAATGAGAATACAGTATAATATACTATGAATAAATGTTGAATACATACTTAAAGGTTAGTGACACGATTGGGAACACTTGAAAATGCCTCAAGAACCAAAATAAGTTGAAATATATACCAACTATATAGTAGCAAGAGTGGATCACCCACCTGGGAGGATTTGTCTGTATTTTGTTTACTTACGGAGAATCAAGCAGAAACATAGGAGTATCTTAATTTTATCCGGGACGATAAAAATAAGCCCCATAGAGAGCCACACAGCAGGTTTCCGTGCTACGAGTGATATTGACATTGTTTATTTTAGAATGAGTCAACGTTTGACTACAAGATTTTTCACAGGAGAATCCTTGCATAGTTTACTTGATTCTAGAGCAGTTTCAGCCCAAGTTGAGGACTACCCCCAATCATGTCATTTACCTTTAAGCTACTTGCTATTTTACATCTTGTGTAAAATATATTCTGTGACTAATTACAGAGCTTTGGTATCTTAACTAAATAAAATGATAAAGGATTATCAAACATAATGTTTACAAAAAAGGCAAGAACCTTGGTTAAAAGTTCAAAACAATTTCACTAACATTTGAGATATCGAGAGTTTTACGGAACTAATGATAATACAATATAATGAATAAATATGAATAAATGTTGAATACATACTTAAGCTAATGAATAAGCTATTCTACATCTAGTAGAAAATATATTTTGTGATTAAATATAAATATAAATGCTTTGGTATCTTAACTGAATAAAAAGATAAAGGATTATCTAACACAATGTTTATAAAAAGGCAAGAACCTTGGTTTAAAAAACAAAAAAATATTCCATTAACATTTGAGATATTAGAGTTTTACGAAAGCAATACACTGATGCTTTCTCCCGTATGGATAGGGGTAAATCATTCCAGAAGCATGTGCCTCTGAATGACACTGAAAATTTTCCCTGTGTATGAAGGCATAACTCTAACCAAATGATTGCGAAAACCACCAGAATTCTAAGGTCTTGCTTTTGAGAAAGTTTACACGCTATTCTGAGATGAAAGATCTAATAAAACAGAATTGTAATAATATTTTTCTAATTCAGATAAATTAAAAAGCATACACCAACAAACATATACCTGTACATAAACGTACGTAAGGAAATGTCCAGGATTATGTCCCCTTGTGCCGGAACAGGCAGGACGACAGAACAAGATTACAAATGTACACTTAAAAAAATGATATTATGGCATATATTATTAATTCCATCAACATTCAGAGTCGTGTGGCAAGCAGTAATACCTTATTAAAATACATGTCCATCGGTTCAGATAGCTTACTCTGTTCAAGGGGATTTTATGATAAATTACTTTTTACAAGCAGTATTTTTCACTTTTGATAACCTGTCGCACAATTCATAATAAAATACATATTTCTCTCGCATCCAGGGCTCGGAGTATTCGTGGACTTTGTTCAACCTTACAGGTACCTGCGCGGACTGTATGTTTTGTACAAAGAGCTACACGGATTAAACAATTGGATCAGATAGCCAATGCTCCACTCACCCTTTTTTTGCCAATAATTGTTATTGCATAGCATTATTTCACTTTTGATAATCTTATCTGTCTCTCAATGAATACATTTTCAATTGCGTCCAGGGCTTCAGATATTCGCGGACTATGTTCATCCGAACTGAGCCCTGCGCGGGCTTTATGTTTCATACAAAGAGCTCTGCCGATAAAAGCCCGCTAGGGCTGCATCCCCGGACCGTAAGAATGAACGAAGGTTGCTCGCAGCATTGACAACTTAGTGTATTCAATACACGAAGAAAGAGGTATATTTTCTACTGTAAATCGTGTGTGAGCATTAATTACAAAAGATAAGGAGCATGATGATATGTTCTTTTGGTCAAGGCGAAATCTTCGCTATCTCGTCTAACACATGCATATGTATACATGGCGTTTGAGATTGACCTTGCAGCGTTTGGTGACATTGGGAGCGTAATGACATTGGTAAATACTATATGTAGGTAAAAATCAGATGAAATAAAGCTACATGTAGATAATAGGCTAATTATTAAGGTTGGTGTGATATGATCACTTGCACGATACAGAAGAATTGACATCTTAATTGTTAATTAATGATCACTGCATACTTTGCTTTCTGTAAAGTATTAAAAAATAGAAGCTGCATTTTGAGTGTGTCGAAGTCAGTCTGTGTTATTTAAGCACAGTATCACTATTATTGTACTGAGAGGGCTAAGCTATAATCATTCTTACAAATCCAGTGTTAGATTGACTTGGAAAAGGGTCAGATTCAACCACCTTCCGGGTCAAGATTGACCGAAATCCGTGTCAAACTTATCCGGATTTTCGTCAAACTTGAACCGGAATGTGGTTGAACCAGACCCTTTTCCGTGTGTGGCGCCAACGAACCCCTTGCCAGAGTTTGTGTGACCTGGGATTTTTAAGAAAATGCAAAAACTGGAATTTTGATATCAATACGTGATAGATATCTGACAGTTTGAAACCTTACACATTATTGTACTGCAGATTAACAAGCTAACAATCTATTTATTGAATTATTTATTGTTATCTTAATAACGTTGGTCAGTAATATTGTTAATAGAGGAGATAACTTCACTAATCTGAGCAGAGCTTGAAATTCGACAGGGTATCTAAATAGAGTTGGAGATGATTTAGTTCAATCACGTCCATGGTTCAATTAGTGTTTATAACGTATAGCCTTAAACGAATGGAAGAGCAACGATAATCGGGCAGGGGATTCCGTATGTTGGGCTGATCTGCGTTTATGGTTTTGTGAGCCAGAACAATTTTGGGGGTTCGTTAAATTGAGATCAGAAGAGTGAACTATTGACTACTTAATAAATTCAAGACATTTTCATATCGTCTTCCTCCCCAATACAGCAAATGATTTTGCAAGCACCTTGCAGCTGCATCAATGACTTAATTGTATCTCATTACACAGGACTACCTAACAAAAACATGGTGACCAAATTGAATAGCCGGTACCACCCCAGGATCACACATAACACCATGGGCGCAAATCCACACAGGAATTCTATTCAAGTGTGGGGGGGGGGCACTCTATTGTTGTGGCCCCCCCCCCCCACATGAATAGAATTCCTCGTGGATTTGCGCCCATGCATAACACTTCCCGCCAGGTAGGGGGTGGGGGTTAAATTTCCAGCATTATACCTTAATCAATTATTGTCCCGTAGTAAGATATTCAGATAACTGTTTAAGCATTTCCAACTCAGCAAAATTTACTCATCTGTGACAACATCTCCCAAAGTATCAAAAATACATACCCCACCCCTCCTGTCCGGCGAGCACCCAAAAACTATCTAAATGGAATACTTGAATTATAGTTGAGACTTGAAGGTAAAAACCCTTGTCGACCATGTGCGCAAAACAAGGTCAGGACAATCTGTACTGTAGACTACATGTACTTTGGAATGCAAAATGAGAACATGTAGGGAAATATGCAGAAACTTGAAGGTTAAACAAAAAGTTTGCACCACATTTTTTAAGTCCCCCTGGTGTTCAAAGTCACCCATGCACTTTGTGATTTTTGCTTGACCTGCTACTGAAGTTTGTCAAGCTCAGAAGCTTCTCCACAGTTAACTCGATCTGCGAATAGGCCTACATTTTTTTTTACGTGGATGACATTTAAGAATCTTCCCGCTCTTTTCGTGTCTGATCAAAAAACCTTGAAAAAGGATATCATTAAATAGAATGACTTCCCGTCTGGCAATGACCTCGAAAAACGCTTTAAGATGTGATTGTTTCCAATATAATGGCCGACAGCACCGTGATGGAGTCACTTACGTCAAGACCCCTTTCTGCCAATAGGGGGCGTGATCGAGACCCTTCCGATTTTCGATGCAAGACCCAAATTCTCAATCTGTGATTCTTGTATTGAATTCACCAAATACAATACGCCGTCAGTCCATCATCGGACCGACGTGTGTGCTCCTTTTTACCCTCAGATGCATTAAGCTTCTTCATTTTTTTTTGACATTTAGCTCATAATTATTACCATGCCATTCATAAAGTTGTCCGTCTTTATATAGCTCGTGCTGAAAATGTGGTGCGTACACTTATTTTAGGTCTATTAATTAAATATTGACAATGTTTTCAATGAAGCAACAGGAGGATGACGCAAGCATTATTAGATAAAATAGACGTCTTTATTTGGACCCGTGTCTTTGGTCAAAGCCAATCGATCATGCGGAATTTGCACTTTTCTTCAGGCAGAATTTAAAACAAGTGACGCACATGCTGCATAATGAATTAGAATGTGTTAGTATGTTTTTTGTCTCACCCAGACCCGCAGCAAGCCACCCCCGCCCGAGGTCGGTAAATTGTAGCGTACAAAGACAAAATCGGAGTACTTCACGTAATTAGGATTTCACCCTTTTTTTCATCCTATATTTGCCATGAACTTTCCGATGAAAGATAGGTGCACTGGTTTTTAACATTAATAGAATATTATTTCAGTTCAAGCTTCATCCGTTTACGTTAGTTGCACATTATCGATGTTTCGTAATTACATTGAGTTTAAAAGGGCAATGGTATGTTTGGGAGAAGTCAAAGATACTCAAAGAACCAAACTGAAACATATACCAATATATATTATATATATATATATATACCGGCTAGAGTGTATATCCAGGCTGGAAGGATTTGTCTCTGTTTTTTTTACTTAAGGAGAAACAAGCATTAATTTTCTGTTATGGAATTAATCTCCGGACATGGTAGAAATTAATCCCATAGAAAGGTAAACAACAAATTTCATCGTCACATCAATTTCTCTTAATAATTGTACAACAAAGAGGAAATGTATGACTTTCAGGGGCGTCGATCCTGGTGTGGCAAGGGGGCAAACATGTCGATTTGCCCCCCCCCCCCCCCCCAATAATTTTGACAACTTGAAAAAATCATGATATATAATGCAAGGATAGGTTTAAAAAGCATTGGAAAGCACTACAAAACCATTTAACCTAGCATAAAAATAATATCTAACATACACAATTTTCAATTTTTATATTGTAATTTGGCGTGAGGAGCGGGCCGAAAATTTGTGATTTTTTTGTTCACTTTTGTCCCTCCCCCCCCCCCATCCGAAAAAATAGATCAACGCCCCTGATGACTATAAAATTTTCACAGCAGAACTTTAAACAGTATACTTAAAGTGATAGGCTAACATTGTGGAGCTTCAATTAAAAAATTGTCAAATTTTGATATCTGAACTACATAGTAGCGTTCATATGGACAAATAAACACCCTAGAATAAAAAAAAGTTTGGAAAGTTACACTGCCAATGACAAGTTATGCATGAATAAACAATTAAAACTCGGAGCGAGTTTAAATAGCCTAGGTGTGCACACAGTAAGTCTATGAGAGAAAATGGGAAGTAATTGAATCCGATCAACTTACGATTTTCACCTTTTTTAAGCACTAAATAATCATTTTGAAATACAATTTTTTTCAGGGCGTCATTTTTTATCAAAGACACTGGTAGCATGGGGAATCATGTAGCTCAGATTTTTTTAACTGTGGTAAATGTTAGCCATTCCCTTTAATAGTAGCATTGTGTCCTTAATTGAGGACTGCTCCCAGTCTTGTAATTTCCCTCTAAGACTGCATGCGCTTATGTTAGGTGTTTCCATCCAAACATAACACTTAGTTACAAATTGAATTAAGAAATTAAAAGGAAATTTTAGTCTGTCAAAGTATTTTGATTTGTTTTGTTTTTGTATGTGTCACCAAGTGAGAGGGAGGCAGAATCTTTTCTGAAAATAGTATATAACCAGAGCAATTTGATTTCGTCGTAGTTGATGGGTATGCCTCCGCACTCCCGCACCAATACCATGTTCTGTATAACAAACACCTTGCACATAAATTTTAATGCCTTGTGAATGCATGCACATAATCCGATCATGGCAACTGGGTGAAATTAAATCTGCACGAGGCCCCGTGACCTTTGACTACACATTTTAACTCTAACATCTAATATGGTTATAACACAGTACACAATCACGGACCCAAGTTTGATTAAAATCCTATATAAATTAGTGTGGTAACAATGAACTAACAAGCCGAAATCAGATACATACAAAGCCTCGTGACCTTGACCTTTCGATACCCGTCGTGATGGCCTAGTGGTTAGAGCGTCCGCCTCACGATCGGAAGGTCGTGGGTTCGCGCCCCGGCCGGGTCATACTAAAGACTTTTATGCTTTTGCTTTCTAGCCAGGCGCTCGGCATTCTAGAACAGAGAAGGGTAATAATAACATTTATGTCATGCAGGGCCCGCTGGAAGAACAGTCTATTGACTGTAGTGGTTACCTTGGGTAAATAAGACGTTAGGCCTACACATGTAAACTGTTACTCAGCAGTGTGGGGAGATGGACATGGCAAACAGGCTGCTCATAGATTTTCACTCTTTTAAATCACCAAATTATCGTTTTAATGTAACATTTTTATAGGGTTTCTTTTTCAGACTTTATCTGAGAAACTTATAGCACGGAGGACAATGTAGCTCAATTTATTTATATATATTTTATGAAAGATTGATAAAAAAAAAATCACATCGACCAATTCTAAGAGCTGGATTTAAGGTTATCACATCGAAATATGCAATGTTAAAAAAATAATTGATATGCTTTGCCTCTCTAGGACTAAACGGTATTGAAAAATGTAACGAAAATGACACCTTCTTCAAACAATTTGAATCCCAAGGAATGTACTTCTGACAAGTACACAAGTTCAGAGGTGGAATTTTGAACTCAAATAGTAGAATATTGCATCTTTGGGGATGTAAAGTGTTGGACGTAGTGCTCGTACTGTTGCACGTTGACTTCACCGCAACATTATATCTTCATTTCTGTGCGTGCACTTTCAAATTCGCCAAAAATACGTTTGGCCTGAAGTTTACAATTTACAAGAAAAATCCACCTCACTTATACAATCCAACAAATTTTGATGCGGCCTAGGAAGAAAACAAAGCATCTATTAAATAAAATGAGAAGCATTTTTTTTTTTTTATAAGTTCGTTTTAGACCCAAAGAATGGAACATCCCTCAAATTGACGGAAGATCATCCACTGACTCTGATATAATTATACTCTAAGAGCGCACTTTCCGCCAGTGAATGGTGGAATGGCGCCATTACACAGATACTACCAAGAAAGTGACAAAAATAAGGTAACGAAAATATGAACATAATTCAGGAGGAAATGTGTTATGGAAAACAGTGAAAAAGAGTCATGCTAGATTAAAGAGGTACGTTTTCAGATTCGATTTAAATATCTATCGATTTTGCTTGACGTAACGAGGAAGGAAGTTTGTTCCAGATTTTAGGGCCTATCTGTTTGAGTAAGAACACCTCTCCTCCAATTATATTTTACTCGAGGTTTGTGAATTTGAGGAAGGGCGATTTCATGGAGGGGTATAAATATGTGTTTAAAGCTGGGGTATATGTGTGTATTATGCGGTACACACGGGGAAAAATCTTTAAAATGTTGTTCATGATAACATTATGTTATGGCAAATGCCGTGTAGGTAGTCAATCATTAAAGAAGATGATAGAGAATCACAGTGAGTTAATGCTAGTAGTGAAAGTAATTGCGGTCTGACTAATCAGGATTACTAATTTCCTTTGGAATTGTATTTTTATCGCACTATTATGTGGCATTATAGATTCGGCATAGCTAGTCTTGTTGCTCTTTTCATAGCACAATCAATTTAAAAGGTTATATTTTCCTCAGCTTTGTCCGTTTATTTGTTGACAGCTAATGCCATAAATGTCAACTCAGTAATACCGTGAAATACAGGAAATACAAACACTGAAAAGCGTGAATTGTTATTATGTTTGAAAAAGTAATGGATGTAGACGTGGCCATATTATTGTTCATGCCTCATTCCATTCAACAGTAACAAAAGGAATGCATCCGCTATATTGAGCGTTCTTTTTTTTTCGTAATGATGATGAATATTGCTTGACGTGTCTTCATAAGATTATCTTGATTTTGGGGATGTTGCAACGTAACGGTGATTACGCATACTGGAAAAAGAAATTGCGTGAGACCCCCATTGATCAAAGCGGATTAGGGTGTGACCCTCCCATTCAAACCAGAATCCGTCAACGTCATAATTTGTAATATTCATGAATAATTACCGGGGTTTTTTATTAGCGGGTTATTGAAAGAGAAAAAAAAGAGTCCTGGGGCTTACACTCGAACCGCGCCTTATGCCCATCTTCTGACGACAATAATTACAATCAAATAAAAGGTTGTTCATTAATTTGGAATCTTTCTCCAGTTGATGGAATTAAATTAAATCAAATTCGCATGAACAAGGGTGGCGGCATGTGTTTGAAAGTATAAGGGCGAAGTGGCAAAAGGGACGCTCTTGCACAAAGAGCAATGTCGCCTTTAAAAAAAAATCCATTTGATTTGTATTTTGGAGATTGTTTTTCGGATTGTCGTTTTTATTTCGAATATTTGACTTCAAACGTATTGTATTATGCTGACGAAGTTCCGCCATGTCACGCTGTTCCAAAACTTGCGCCAATTTTTTTTCTCCTGCTACCTGATTTTCCTAATTTTTCACTTTTCTTCTTTTTGTTTCAATTTGTCCACTTCTTTCTTATTAACTGACCGAAATGAAAACAAATTTCCACTATCTTTCCTCCATTCTTCCTTCCTTTCTTCCCAATACTCTTTTCATTACAATAATGCGATACGACTGTTGTGAGAATGAATGTGCAATCCTCCCCTCCCCCCCTCCCAGGCACATGAGTTCTGCAGATGGCAAGAAAACGAAATTTGCCCCCCCCCCTTTTCTGCTTTCAACGGCTGATTTTCTAAACTTTAGGTCCACCTTCCCAAAATGTACACCTACTCATGCACAAACCAGCGTCCGCCCTTGCCTACAGCTATCTTGCACTCTGTCCGCTTCCTTTTCTTTCTTTCTTTCTTTCTTCTGTCTATCTTCCTTCCTTTCTTTCTTTCTTTCTTTCCCTTCTTTCTACAATATCAACCCAGAAAGCCACTTATCAAGGTGCACCAGGTCATTCCCAGAAGCTTGCCAAAACTCGCTCCAGACTTGGATGTAAGGAAATAATTTTTCAGCCAACGAGCCGTCGACAGTTGGAATAAGCTCCACATTTAAAAAGAAATTATCAAACTTGGGTTATTAATAGGCTAAATAGCCTCATAAACCCTGCCGCATTATCACTCTATCTACGTGAAGACCGAGGTGTGGCGCTTCAAGGTATTAAACCCTTTACATGAGAAGACGATTTCAATGGTCTGATTGATTTTGAAATCAATTCTCGCGCGCGCCCTACTTTCAAATTTTATATGCCCGCATCTTTCGTTTCGTAAAACGATATTGCATCATAAAAAAAAAATCCTTACCCCATCCTCGTTGAGTTTAGCTGGAAGTTACGTATACATGATCTACCAGTGATATGTGTATACCACCATTATTGAACACCAACCTACGGTTTCAGTGTACGAGTGAATGTTTATTGCTAACCTGTAGGCGTATTCCTCTATTAATGTTCCTAAATCTCCAGGTGTGAATTCAATATGATAAAAATATCATGTCTGAAGGTAATAACTCATGTCCAATTGAAATTCTACACACTAAGAAAAATCGGCTCAACCCTGCACCTTTAAGGTGCAGACCAATGTCACACTTGCAGCACCTTTACGGATACAACTTTGCACCTTTCAACCTTGAAGGTGCAAAGTTGCACCTCAGAGGTGCAACTTTGGTCTGAAAGGTACAAAAGTCGCACCCGTAAAGGTGCTCCCTGTGTGACATTGGTCTGCACCTTTAAAGGTGCATAGTTGAGACTTTTCAGTGCATTGCTTTGATATTGGTAACATAATGTATTTCTGTACACCTGTGCCGTAATAAATTCACATTTATCGTCACTTGGTCTACAACACCCTTTGGTCTACGAGCCATTTTGTCTAATACGTTATACTAGTAACTCTTAGTAAACCCTAACCTACATGTAAGGCAAATTCTCAATCTTTGTACAGTACTTGTACGATTTTAGTTATAATAACTGCAATACAATTACGATGGCAAACACATCTGTAACACTGTTTGTGTGTTTGTTTTATTTTTGTACAAATGAAAAACGAAACATGAAAATAAGTCATTTCACGAGTAAAGACTAATGCAAATATTGGGTCCAACCCGGTCATTTCGATCAAATGTTATACCATTTCAGAATGTCAAGCTTGACATAATAACATAATTATGATAGAGGTAAACTGCACTTGTTGGGGGGGGGGGTTGAATTGCTTCATGTATCTTGAAAGGAGTAGGAATCTAAACGCTTCTTAAGTTAGAAAATCCGAGTTTGGTCGGCATCTTCATTTCAATCACATTACCGTTTGGTGTACTTGGTACCGTATTATAAAACTGCAGAAAGACGGATTAATTATCTGCTGGATTTTTTATTATGCGATTGAGGAGTGAGCGTTGCAAAGTTATCGCTGTTTAACTGGATTTGATAGCATCGGAAAGTCGGTCAAATTCCCATTACTACAATGTCCCAATGTTTTTCATAAAAGTTGCAAATTAACTGAAAATGGAGGCGGATTCTAAGGAAAATGTGAATTGTCCGATTGTTTTATAATCATCTGACCGGTTTTGTAATGATATCAAATGCAAATTTGGATCGTTATTTCCAGGTCATTGATATATGATATATGCCTATCTAAAACAAAAGAGGAGAACATTTCATTTTTTACGATTCACCGAAAGTATACACTGATATAACCGTAAAAGAACAATTAATGGCCTGGTGGCATACATAAAAAAATCGAAGTAGGCCCTAGTTTAAAACACATTCTCAAACGGGGGCCATAAGGGTGTTTTCTGTGATTGTCACTTTGATTCATATGTGATTATTGTTCTTGTAATGTTACCCAGCTATTAAAACCAATGAAAACAAAACATATAATTCAATAAAGCTATACACTGTCTTAAAGACACTATATAACATTGTGGAAGCCTTATTCAAAAAATTGTCAAACTTTGCTATCTGACATATCTGACGGTGTTTGGATGGACAAATAAACACCCTAGAACACAAAACTTTAGATAGTTATGCTGTCACTCGTAAAAATGTACAGATCAAAATCGGCACATGAATTATTCTCAGCTGATAGAAAATTCTGCTACACAGCAGTCTATGGAGGAAAACGGGAATGGTCGCTCAATGCTTTTCACTTTTTAGAAGCACTTAATGATCGTTTTGAACTGCAATTTTTTCAAGACTTCATTTTTAGACCTTATCAAAGACACTGGTAGCATGGGGAATCATGTAGCTCAGATTTTTTTAAAACTGGAAACATTGTTATACAATGCCTTTAAAGGGTTTATGGAAAGGGGATCCCAGTATAGAATAGACAACGTGGGAAGAGGGAGAACGAAATGCGTTGGCGGGAAATTCCAACGAATTCATTCACGTGGATATAGGAAACCATGAAACTGTCCGCGTGCACGTGCATCTGTTACGACACATTTAAATCGGTCCACCAGCTCGCACTCCGTGTTGGAGAGGGGGCTTACATCACCTCTTCTGCTTACCCCTAATCCGAATTATGACATTGACAAACTTGGCCAAATATTTATTGCGAATACGGGAAAACAGATAATCAATGAATCATGCAGCTGTCAGGTAGTTGTTGTTTACTTGTTTACTTGTTTACGTAGATTAGTGAATCATCGCTGCAAATTAGGGCAATTTCGCCAAAACATGGTGCAATTTCCGATTACACGTAAATGTTAAGCCGGCGGAATATTAATTAGGTCTGTTGTAGGAGGAAAACTTGGCCTGCACTTTCTACGAAGCCCCCAAAGTTTACTGATTTTATCCATCTAAAATTCCACAAGAAACGTGGTTTATGCAATTTTTCAGTCAACTTGTTCGTAACCGTAAATTTATAAATAAAAAAAAATACTTTGTATACCTTGTATATACATTTGGATTACATGAAGTATTTGTTTCTAATGTAATTTCAATGTCTATTTACTGCTTGTTTATGATCAGGCTATTCATTCAGTTGGCATGTCTCTAGTCATGTGATGTACTCTATTTTACGTGATTTGTCAGGATCTTTGATTTGACTCGTTGCGTAATGTTTAATGTTTCGTTTTTGTTTAATTTTTATTTTGTGTGTTTTGTGTATTATAATAATGTTTTATCTAATGTATATGTCTTGATATACTTTGGGGATTGCCTGCACCAAGCGTATGCTGTGGAGCAAATTCCTTATACTCATTGTAATTGTAATTGTAATTGTAATTGTAATTGTAATTTTCTACTATGACGTTCATATTCGAAATATATGTATATGATTTGATTTGAATCTATTCATCTACTAAATAAAATAGCTGATTGATAATGTGACTGAATGACATGTACTAATTCGATGTACTACTACTAATAATAATGGATTCTTATAGTGCGCTATACACCACAGTATCATTGCGCTTACACATTATTATTACCCCGTTCACTGGATACGATTCAACCCAACACTATTGAAATTGAAATTGAAATTGAAATCGTATTTATTTTCTTCATTCATAAAACAATTTTACAAAGATAAACCAAATACAAGCAGGGAAATACAACTTTTACATTTGATATTATAATTGATACAAGTGATGAAGAATGAAGAAGGCGTAAACCCGAGAAGCTAATGCCAGTGGTGGGTACGCCCAATTCAATTAGACATAAAATTGGACAATAATACCCCCCCCCAAAAAAAAAAAAAAAACAAACAAACAAACAAACAAACAAAAAACAAAACAAAAACAAAAAAAAACAACGTACATAATAAACAAAGACAACAACAGTACAAAAACATACGAACGAATAACTGAACACACAAAAGAGACGAAGGACAAAACATGCAGGTTACTGAAAAAGGTATCCGACGGTATGCATCATGGTAACAACTGCACTGTGATGAGGAAAT
>JZLH01S0377808.1:0-10053 GCA_001188425.1 Eucidaris tribuloides
AACATGGTAGACCAGTTTGCAAACATAATGGAATATATCAACCTTATCAGAACCAATGGGATAAAACCCTTTATGTTTTGTATAATGTTTTGAGTCGAGTATCTGAAAAGATTCATACTACACATTAAAACATAAGCAAAGGATACGTGATCCCACTTCGAAGACGTTGTTGGTTCCAATGACCATTGTTTGTGGCTTGTCTTGTCCTGGAACTTTTCTGGTGTGTCAAAAATAAACAGAAATTAGCAAGATGATTTTACAGATCAATGCGATGCAGATTTATTCCATTGTTATTGTGAGTGATTAATATCCAGAACATCCATGGCATGGTTTATTAACGGACAATTTATCACTTGTTAATAGGCAAATAAAGCAATTATTACACTTAGCATAAAAATACTCTTAAACATACACAAAATTCTGTATTGCAACTTGGCGTACTGAGCGTGCCGAAACTTGTTGACATGTTTTGCACTTTTACCCCCCCCCCCCACCCAAGCAAAAGCTAAATCCAACCCTGTCAACGACAACAATACATGCTATCAAAGCATTCCTATTGAGTGTCCTAACAAGTTCAACAAATGTTTTTGTGCAGTAATATATTTCAACACCCTCCAACTACTAGGCCCAAAAGAAATTTCATCAATCTTCAAAAAGTGTTTTCCATACTCTTCAGTATTCAGTATCTGTATGTTAATCCAAAGAAGACAGTTTGATTTTGCCTCAACATGCATTTCCCATAGACCTTGTGTTGAAATATGGTCATGTGTCGTATGGTGGGACCCCCAAATACCTGGTGGCGTTACATTTTTCAGTTCTCTTCTTAATGAAACTTGATGCATCAGAGCTATCCATCATCCAATTATGATGAATTTTGGCTCATTCTGCAGCAAAATTACTAATCTGATAAGCAATCTTGTATTACACTTTGTTTAATTAGTGAAAAATGCAAAAATGTTAACGAGGGTAAATCTGGTGGATAAGCAGAGGAGGATAAGCGGAGGAGGAGTATGTACAAACTCTATGGGGAAATTGCAAATTCACCTGTACTCTTTTGTTTTACCTACTTTTTGCAGCAGATAAGCTATCTTGGAGTTATGATATGCATCTGACTAACTTGCTTGACACATGTTGTACTTCACAATTCTCAATAGTAAAATGAAATTAATTGTCTTCTAGGTCATTAATTACTTCATTAATGACTGGTGTAGCTTGTGCTTGCCATTGACTTGTACACGTTATGAAGCATAAAGTACTGCATGTAAGGACACACATGTAATTGTATGTTCACTTCATGGCTACATTTTAGTTGAAATTTTCAAATACACTCTACTGATCCATTTATTAAACAATATTCTACTAATTAATCTCTAAAATTTGTTAATTAGGTTTATTAAACTGTTTGTTTAATTAGTGTAATTAATGTTATTGTAAAAACTGCAACACAATTTTAAACATATTTTGCCATACCCTGTATCACTACATCTGAAATTCGAAAAGTAGTAAAACCATACATTTTCTTAAAGCTGAAAGTGTGCTCTTTCACACTATGACATCAATTTTGAACCATGACTTAATACTGACAAGTGCAATGAGTTGTCATCAATATCACAAAACTGTACATTTTTTTGTGATATTACCCTTTATTTTTTTTTACACACCCTGTATAGCAACTTGACCTTGGCTGATTGAGATTCTCTGAAGTGGAAGTATAAGCTTTCAGAAAATGTATACTTTTGTTGGTTTCTGATAAATACTTTTTGAGTTATATTAGTTCAAATGCAAGAAGTGACAAAATTCTAAATTTTGGTGCTTGTAACGCAAAGGGGCCCCACCATACGACACATGACCATATATCATCTCTCTCATCTTCATTTTTAATTTGAAGGATATCAGTCATTTGTACAAGTAATACAGTCAAATATGTTCCAAGTCTGAGTCTTCAATAAAATGTTGACTTGCCGTTTGCTTTACAATGTAACTGGACACAGAGTCCGAGTCCACTAGAAATTAAACTTTACTTCAAAGTCAGTCTCAACCACAACTCTGGTAGTAAACTGAGAGTACTTTTAAACCAGAAATGTTTTTAGAGCAGTTAACTTTCATGAATTTCGCGAGGAGTCCAGATTCACAAAAGTAAAATGCATGCGAAAGATTGTGTCTTTACATCTTTTTGAACGCCAATACCAATACCAATACTGTACAAGTCAAAATGACTTAAGATTATACAGTAATAGTGCGTGGTCACTTGCGACGGACACAATGCAGTTCTAGTACATGTATTTGATAAAAAGCTGTTTCAGAGGCATTGAAACAAATATTTTCTGTAAATTTTTGTGATCATTTACTAATAAAACACCCAAAAACGTATTCCTAGCAATTTCGCTCTATTGTATCGTTTTCATGGTCGGTGATACACGAAAGATTCATACACGTGAAATGGCCGTCGGCTCCTTTTCGTGAAAGTTTCATGTCGCGAAAGTATAGTGTTTTACAGTACATCTCACCCAGCACTAGAGGTACATGTAAAATGGGTTCATTTGTGCTTCTTAATGAGGTCTATAACTTGCACCTGTTAATTAACAGAACCTGCTCTTCAATTAGATTGCTTTCTCCAATGATGATGGGGCCACCCTCTGCAATGACCTTGGCTCTCGGGTGTATAACTGTCCTTGGACCTAGACAAAAACAAAAGGGGAAATACACCACAATGTCCATGATTTTTTTGCATGTGTGCAATTATACAACTACATCAGCACCATATTTATGCAACTAAAATACCATCATGTACTGCAATTGCTTAGGCGATGCTTCAATTAAAACTTTGAAGAAAAAAAACAAGTTTATTATTGGTTGCCAACAGTATGACATTAATTAAATTGCTACTATCTTTTATTGAACCATCCAATTGCTTTTAATTTTAAACAGGTTATACACCTGTACTCATTTTTTAGACTAAATATAATACCATACCCCAAGGTAATTATCTCACCACCTAAATACTTCTTCCCAGAAACCTTAGTAACAAACTATCACTTATCCATTCAAGGTATCTTGTTTTCTTATGTTTTGCAACATTCTAACTTAGTTGTTAGAATGTCAGGTTTACTTTTGATGAAACCTGAAAGTCCAGGTAACTGTTGTAATACATCCTTCTGTAAGACATGTAGAAATAAACACTAAACTTGGTTAGTTTAGCATAGCATAACCATGCATCTTAATTTAGCTCCCTTTTCTACATAGCAGTATCTTACCTATAGTGATATCTCCTCTGAGCTCAGCTTCAACACAAACTACAGCTCCTGCCCCTATCTTCACACTGGGGATAAAAGAAAAAAACCAAAAACAATTTATGCAGCTATTTATATCTTTCAATTACCTTGGTGGTACCATAACAGACAACTCCAGAAGTGCAAAAGAGATTAATAAGAGAATTGCACTAGCTAAATCAGCCTTCTCAAAGTTGGAGAAAATCCTAAGATGCAGTAAGCTAAGAATGGAGACTTTAATACAAGTACTTAATTGTTACATCTACCCTGTGCTGATGTATGGAAGTGAAGCATGGTCAATAACATCAGACATGAGAAAGCGTTCTTGTGAAATGTTGTTCCTCCGTTGAATGATGAGGATTCCATGGACAGATAGAGTAACCAATGAAGAGGTTCTAAGAGCTGGAGTGGAGAGAAAGCTGATTATGGAGATAAGAACCACGCAAATGAGTTTCTTAGGACATACAATCAGAAAGGATGGTCTGGAAAATATTCTAACTCTTATCATAATATTAACTGACAGGTAATATGCGCTCATTTTGACAGAAGCAAATACTTTATCAGCTCGAGGTGATAATACCTGCATGGCGACAATACCTTAACGAACGTTAGACCTAGATCTATGTAACATTTTTATACAAGGCCAAAAAAAGCATTCATGATCAGATGAATAGATATATGGAATAATTTCAGCTTTTATCAAGTTTATGATTAATTGCACTTGATTTCTTCAGTTCAGGCTTGAAAGTTTACCTTACTAGGTCTTTGACTTTGGTTCAATTCAAAACAGTGTACTTTCTCAGATAAAAAAAATAAATTAAAATTTTTAGGTGCCTGATTTTTGGAACCTTTTCCCATGCTTTCAAACATGAACATCTGCCTAGAGGAGAATACAGATAGCATATATTGCACTCTATTGCCCTGGCCTTGGTCTTGCTTAGTTGCCCGAGGCGAGGGCAGACACACACGCACATTCTCACTCAGCTCAGCCAGTCACCAGCAATATGCGCTAGCCTATGCCATGGGTGGCCTAGCTGTGCAGATGCAGATGCAGCAGTCGACACACAGCCTGACAGTGTCAGTGACAGTGACAGCCGCTAGCCGCGCCTACACACAACATTTTTCATCAATTCACTCTTTACATAATTGGGCGTGATTAGTGAACACGCGACAAAGCCAGATATTACAGTGGATAGTTAAATAATATCATTCAAGACAACAGAAAGGTTGAGACTTGAGTTTGTTTACCTCGGCCTTATGTGGCCCGCAGAGCCCGTGGAAGCCGACATTTTGTTAGAGCACAAAATATGGAACGCGATTTGGCCAAAAAATGCTTTCCGGGTACGGGTTTCTGTTTCTTATTACAGTCTTGTGTGTACTCTGTGTGTGTGTGTGATTGTGTGTGTGTGTGTGTGTGTGTGTGTGGTTGGTGTGTGTGGTGTGTGTGTGTGTGTGTGTGTGTGTGGTTGTGTGTGTGTGTGTTGCTGTTGTGTGTGTGTGTGTGTGTGTGTGTGTGTGTGTATGTGTGTGTGTGGTGTGTGTGTGTGTGTGTGTGTGTGTGTGTGTGTGTGTGTGTGCTTGTGTGTGTGTGTGTGTGTGTGTGTGTGTGTGTGTATGTGTGTGTGTGTGTGTGTGTGTGTGTGTGTGTGTGTGTCTGTGTCATGTGTGTGTGTATGTATGTGTGTGTGTGCGTGTGCGTGTGTGTGTTTGAGTGTGACTGTGTGTCGGGGCAATATACCATTTTTCGTACAAAGCGCGCCGCATAAAGGAATATTGTTATAGTAGTACTTTATTCAGCTTATAATCGCTTTACAATGCCTTGCATGTGCTGCTTTTTAAAACACATTCTTGTATACGTTATGGGGGTGGGGTGGAGGTGAGTGAGGGAAACTCGTTTGCCCCTAATCTGAATTTCAGACCTCCCCTGCGAAGCAGGGGCCATCGCGGAGCGGATGGTCTGAACGATAACGCTTTGGGGGCTTTTAAATTATCTCTTGTTTTGCTGACATGATTTCTTCAAAACTCCTGGATAGTCCATTGCATTGTATGGGCCTTTTCTGACTCTCTTTATCATGCAAAACAAATTAAGAACTAAGCCAGTGTAAAGATCTCATTACAGTGATCAGATAAGGCTGGGACTACTCACATATACTAACTGTTTTACCATCTGTTTTTGACACAAGGTGTGAATCATTTATGGTCTTGGAGGTAAGCAGTGAGTCCATGCCCAGGCTCTTGCCTCAGGGGTCGCCTAATCACATTAGGCCCTATACATCTCTGCAGACCTGACAGATAAGAACTGATAAATCTTTTCTGGGATGGCTATTTTTGTAGATTTTTTTATGTAACTGGAAATGTGTGACTTTTGTCAGACTATTATACTGAAGACAGGTTTGGCTGTTGATTCGAGAATAATGGTCTGGCAGTCAGACTAGTTTGCCCCCTAATATTTTCATTGGCGTGGCGGCAGCCTCCCTGCCTCCATACAGGATCGACGCCTCTGCGCACACACACGCAAACAATGTATGCAGTATCATAAGCATGGTCTCCGGCATGGTCTGGACTTGAAGTTTACTGTTTCGAGGCAAGATACCAAAAACTAAAACAAACAAAGGCAAAATTTGCACATTTTGGAAAGTTAGAATGCAAAATTTTCTAATACAGGGAGGGGAGAAACCCCTCCCCCATGCTGTTTATGTTTAGGCCTAAAACTCACATTTTAAAGGCAATAAGCGTATTTTCACTAATGAAGAGGGGGGGGGGGCTCCTATAGCCACTTTATCAATACGTTCTGCATGGAGGGTGATTGCTCTCGTATCTTATAAATTACTTAAGAATTGGCTATTTATTTCTGGAACACTTCATAAACACTTGAACACGTTTCATAAACACGTTTAAGTGTTTAATCCAGGGTTTACATGTAGGTGTTGACAATCATGTATAAACGCGTCAAAAGATATGTTTGTGAAGATCTAAATACTTATTTTGTTTAGATTTTCATAAAAATGTTTGTTGACGGATTTATGATTTGGCAACACCTAAACACTTTAATCTGTTTATGATTTAATATTTAACGTGTTTAAGTGTCTACGAAGTGTTCCAGAAATAAACACGAACGGTGATACACAGGATTTCTAACTAAATGTGTTCATGATTTCCAAATAAACGTGTTCAATATAAAGTGTTACAGAAAAGTGTTTATATATAGCCTAAAAGAGTTAAGAATTTTTACAGTGTAGGTTCGCAGATCCGGTGTTGTCACTCTGTGGTAAAGTTGTACTCGTTCCGCAATTTAGAATTTGACCCCTAATCTGCTTTTTTTTTTCAAGCATATTTTCAGCCATTTTACCCCTATTTTTGCACAAAACCGCAGGTATAAATTGGCCTTTAAAATATTTCTAAAGGTAAAAAAAAATGCAGGTTTTTCTCATTCTCGGAAAGGGAAACACCCTCTCAGGCCCTCACCAAAGCTATAATATTTGTTTAATTAGCCCAAATTACGAATTGAAAGTGGATGAACGGGATTATTTGTCTATAAAAGGGAGCCAAAAATGTAGATTTTTAAAGGGGGAAATCAGACATTGCAAAGCTAAATTTGTGTAATAGAATTACGAATTGAAAGTGGATAAAATATTTGGATTAATTTGTCACTAAACGGAGCCAAAAAGTATAGATTTTAAAGGTCAAATACAATTGTTTTCTTACCATGGGGGGGGGGGGGGTCGACCCCTCCCCGGGACCCCTCCATGCTTTCCAAAGCTATAGTGCCTAATTACCCAAAAGAGGACGAAGTACTAGGTGTTAAAAATAATGAAAATTATTATTAAAAATAATTTGGAAATTAATAACACAAAAACTGTACAACAGATTGCGGGCAATTGAGTAGCAGTTTACAGGCAGAATAGTGAACATTTTTGTTTGAAGGTGAGTTTGAATATAATATCAATACAGTTTAATGTAATTTCATGCTTGTTTTAAAAAGTATAGGGTTACAATTTGCCTCAATATCCAAACCCCCTGTACACAATTGACAACTGTTACGAAAATCAAACTCCCAGGGGGCGCCAGTCAAAATATAGATGCTCTGACAAAGCGTGACCACAAATTATTGTCCAGAACAGCCCGCCTAAAACAAAAGTTTATTTCATCTGTGTGGCAAAACACCCCACTAAACGAGTTTTCCTACCGTGCTTCATTTACACATTTTGGCGCCCTAAACATACCCTAAATAACGTTTTGAACCAGTTACTTTCAAAAAAGCTTCGCTGAAAAAATAACCCTAGAATGCGTTTTGAACAGTCTTTCAAAAACCACACTTTTTGTTGAAATCTGTGTATTTTGATACCCTCGCGTCTAAAACTGAAAAACGCCGCCTGTTAAACGCGTTTTTTTGGTCCACGCATGTGTACAACATTATGATTGACTGGCCCCGCCCCCCCCCCCCCCCGGAATCAAATAGTGTGTGTGTGAGTGTGTGTTTACGCGCGGGGTGTTTTCGCCACCACACCACAATAGACAATGGCGGTGAGAGCAGCGCCACGGTAGGACATTGGTATGGCCAAATCTGCTCACTACCAGCGGGCTACAATAAATGCGTATAATATTCATTAAGTAAGCTAGTCTAGAGACTTTAATTCACTATCCATAGCCATCTGTCTAATGCTATTGTGTGGGGGGCCTAGACACCATCACTACCTGCGCCACACACTCATTCGATTTCTGTACAGTTTCAGTTTTGTACAGGCGATAGGAATATTGAGCAAAATCTGAACCCTATAATTTTTTAGAAAGCATGCGAATTGCATAAAACTGATTATTGATCATCGTCTTCAAAACCACCTAAAACAAAATGTTTATCTATTAATGCTGTAACTATACTCAAGCAGTTTATTCTGTGTGCAGCTTTTTGTGTTATTAATTTTTCAAAATTAACAAATGATTATTTTTAAACAGCGCTAAGTAAATAATATACACATTAAGCATAAGTGGCTAAAAATGTGCATATCCCTATCTTGGCTGAAAGTAATATTAGGGCTAACAGACAGGAGTTTTTCCGTTTTAGCAAAATGTCATAATTCTGGTTTTTTTCTCAAGCTTTGTAATTTTTCAATATTCCGACCTAGAAATTTTTTGTTGCAAATATGCACAATAACAATTAATTTGGCTAAGGCCGCCATGGCGGTTTTGATTCAGGTTTGGGAACAGGTAACGTGATTTCCTTTGGCTTAATTTACTAGGCATCTTTTTGGTAAATTTAGTTTACGATTTTATTAAATAAAGTGTGTAATAATTTACTTTGGGGGAATTTTCATGCATGATTTTGCCCATTTTTGTTCAATAAATGCTGTTTTTCGCCGTTTACCTCAAATTCCGTGATTTCCGGCTGAAAAATCGCGCAATTACAAAAACATGTAAAGGCTATTATAGCCATCGATCATAGAAGAAACACACCCGACCCACCACAACACACACACACCACACAACACACACACACATCACACACAGCACAGACACACACACACACACACACACACACACACACACACACACAAGCACACACCACACACACACACACACTACTCGCCCCCACATCGCTCGCTTTGCATCCTCGATGTGTCCGTTAGCTCACTTCAAAAGATTGCTCTGCTAACAGCCGCCTGGCAGATAAGTGTAGAGGTGCTTTGAGTGTAGAGGTATTGATGTACGCGCTCTGAACCATATATTTCTAAGTTATCTTTACTTTCTTCATAGGTCTACAAGTTTTGCAAGCAGTAAACTGGAACTAAAACCGTCGTTCTTTGGCACATTTTTGCCTATATGTAAACGAAATCTAGCAAGCTGATGAAATAATATTGAAAACGAGATTTATGATAATCAAAAAGGTTTCTCGTTTGAGTTAGATCAAAATATGCTGACCGAAGTCAATGATATGAACACGGGGAATTGAGTCAAGACTTCCTTTTGGTAAAAAAATCGCGCGTGGAAGATCCCCGTTTTTCTCAATTTTTACTGTCTTTGCCGCTTTCATAATAATGAAAAGTGCGAGATTCTAATAAATATATGAAGATGAGGGATAATGTAGTGGGAAGTCTGAGGATTCTAAAAATGTAAAAAACAAATTTTATAATTGGCTAGGCAGAATTAGGCCCGCGGAATTCGGCAAAAACGCAAAATCACAGACCCAAATTTTCTCTCGGTATTCTGATTTTTCAGCAGAGCTGCTATGGCGTTGCGAGTGTGATTGTAAAAATAGAGCATGCTGCCTACACAATGACGGCGTGAGAGCGCGTTTAGTGGCATGACCAGTGGGACGTATAACCTCGTATTTCTGTGCCGCAGAGGCGTCGCGATCGCTGGGGGAGGGGGGGGGGCAAGGGGGGCGATGGCCCCCCCCGCAATGAAAATAAATTGGTGGGGGGGGGGGGCAAACATAATCGATTTGCCCCCCCCCCAATAATTCTTGAAACTTGAAAAATTCATAGTATGAATAGGGTGTTTTGTTTAAAAAGTAATTAGAAAGGCACGTATACATTATTTTCATTAAACTTAGGCATTAAAAACATGAATATACGCCGCAGCAACATTTTAAATTGAATTAGGCGGCGAGCGTGCCGAAAAGTTTGACATTTCTTCCAATTTGGCCTCCCCAATCCGAAAACAACCGGATCGACGGCCCTGTCTGTGCCCAAAAAGAGGAGCGTTTTGTTTGCTAAAAGAAATTGATATTGCTTGCGACACATGAGCTTGAACTGCGATTGGCTGGCAAAGAAAGCTGATGTGAATT
>JZLH01S0377862.1:3375-19453 GCA_001188425.1 Eucidaris tribuloides
AAATTAGCTAATTTGTGTTTATTTTACGTCTTTGTAAGTTTTACCCTAAGACAAAACTTGCAGAAACAGCTACGGGGGAGGAGCTTATCAATTCAAACAGTGCATACAGTACCATGGTGCGGCTAACGCATGTCGCGTGGCATGCATTGGTCATGCATTGGCAGCTCCCTGCGGTGCATGTGCAATCTGATTGGTTGGCAAGAACGCAGATATTTTCTTAACTTATGCCTGTTAGTTGCTGGCGCCTTCTCCCTTTTAGGATTGCAAACAATGTGATTAAGCTTCCATGTATGATGTTCACAAATCTCAATTCATGAAATTCTTAGATCCTGAAGGAATGGAGTTGGCAGCAGTCCGACTCGTCAACCGCTGGTCCCGAAATCTGCCAGACCCCAAGAGTGATCCGGTCAATGTGTGGGATGATGTGATCTCTAACAGGTGATTGATAGCAACAATCCGACCCCAAAGGTCATAGGTCATCTTTGATTGAACGATTTATTACTGTGGGAATGTAAAAATGAATAAAGAGGCTGAAATGTGACAAAATTACATGCCAAACACATTGTGAACTGATTGAGTGTTCTATAATATTCTGGAATTCATTCAAAGTGTATTGCATCTAAAAAGTTGAAGTTTATTTAACAATGGTTTCATGTGAACTAAGTATCCATATACTGACATTGCAAAAAGTTTGTAACCTACAAATTACACATTCACACAGGCATGAAAGGGGTAATATTCCAACTTGGCAAAAAGTCTTGTGCTGTACTGTAATTACTAAATCTAATGATCATCATATTATTAAAATATTGTTGAAGGTGATGATATTTCCTGGGCTCCTAAGGGAAAATAGATGTTGCAAGGGTGCGAGCACAGGATGTGGATTTCTGTTGTTGATGTCAACTGCATATTTTTCAATAGATTTTCCCAAGAAACTTAAAGTACTGAAATTAAAATGGTAGTTAAAACATTCATTGGGCAATAATCATTAGACAGATTCATGATTGTTAAAGCTTATAGTGTTTGATTATACCACATGACATAATATGATGGTACAATGGGCTCATGCTGTTTGTATCCCATAGATGCCTGTACATGGAGAAGATTGCCACCAAACTTGCCAAGTCTTCCGGCGGTGACTCGATGGAGATAGAAGAAGGCAAATTTGATGACATCATCCAGAGGGAGCGGGTGATGCTGTCCCTTAAGATGGCCGACAGTGCTTGCCAACAGGTCAGATTTATTGTCCACACTGAACCACACTGAACAAAGTTTTTTTTTTTTAATTGATAAATCATCAACATACAAATCATTCACACTGAACAAAGTTTGTGAGGGGACTAGAAAATGGGTTGTGTATATATGTCAGGCTTTCAAGCACTCTTATTTTTCCTACTTTTTCTACTTTTTTACTATCCTCCTACTTATCTTACTTTTTTCCCAAAAACTCCTACTTTCTCCTACTTTTTTGTAAAAACCCCGCACAAATAAAAAAATGCTATTGATCATATAAAATGCTTGAGTAGTGAGTTGTCATTTCAGGTATTCACAGAAAGTGTGACTCTTCAGCACAAGAAAGGGTTCTCTACCTGCCAGAGTCTGCCAAAAAAAAATCAAAACCCTGTGCATGTCCTACTTTTCTCCTACTTTTTCCTAAATTTAGCTCCAATTTTTCTCCTACTTTTTCACCATGGTCCACTTGAAAGCCTGTATGTGCATGTGTGTGTCCATATGCATGTGTTCAAAATGTTATATTTGCTACTGCTGTTATTTCCTCATCAATTTTCATTCAGATTGCTCAGACTGATAAAAACAGGTGAGGGCTTGCAAAGTCTGTTTTTTTTACTGATTGGTAGTTGAATTAGAAACTTTGTTGAAACTTGACAGAAACTGCATCAAGTCCTTTCAAAAATTAGAGGCATCCCAGAGACATACACTTGCAGTAGGGACATATATTATGCATTGTGTAATTTACTGATTCAGTTGTTTCTAATGACTTAGTTCTTCATTTTATGTATCATGAGTGAATTGCAATATTGAAATCAAATGGTTACCATACCAACAATCCAAGTAATTGTCATTTCCATCTAATAGCTAAAAGGTATTTCCACCATTGTTACTCTCATCATCATTTACTGTATGATGAAAAAATCTACACAGGGAGCTAATAAAATTTGGAACAATCCAAGATGCCTCAAAAGCCAAATAAGTTGAAATATATATCAAGATTTACAGTGACTGAAGTCAGTGAAGTGTATACAGGCTTGGGGGATTGGCTATGATGCATGTAGGTGAAGAGAGAGGACTTTGTTTTGCAAGATGGCCATGATAAATATCGAATAAAAATAAAACTTTTCAAAAAAAAATTGTCCGTATTAGTGACTTTCTGATGCTACTTATTTAACAAGAAGGAAACACTAGAGACAAAAATTTCACAGAAAACTTGACAATACACTTGTTCCCAGATACATTTTAACACTCACTTGACTGCTTCCAATCCTATTTTTCGCTGGTAATAAACACAACAACAAAAGTAACTACCCCCTTTTTCAACATACCATAACTTTTTAATAAAACAGGTTTGTGCAAAATAATTTGGCAAGAGTATTTCTACACTCATTGACTAACTTCTGTGTGAAAATGTGATTGATCCGTTAGGTCATGCATGAGTGAGCATGCATTAAAGGTGAAAAAGCCACTTTTCAAAAGTCACAGGAGTCATCTTTTATGCCAAAATAATGGTAAATAATGACATATTTTGCTTTATTTATAAAGTGTGCTCACTCAGCCATGACATGATTACAACCTCTTATGTTCGTACAACATGTAAGGATACATTTTCCTGAAAAATATCGGATTTCAATTTTTGCAATTGATTTAATGGATTTTACAATTTCAAAATTGAGAAAAAGTGGAAATTTTTAAATTAAGCTCACCGAAGCGTAAAATATGCCAAAAGTGCCAAAGGAGGTATGAGGGGATCAAACGATACATGATTAACATAAATAGCGATTAATCATTGACCAGAAACAGAATTTGTCAAAATCCTGCATCAAAAATCCCCCGAAATGACCCTTGTGACTTTTGAAAACTGACATTTTTGCCTTTAATATATGCTCACTCGTGCATGACTTGAGGGATCAACCACATTTTCACACAGACTTTAGTCAATTAATGCAGAAACACCCTTGCCAAATAATTTTGCTCACAACCGTTCTTTTATAGTTACAGTATTTTGAAAAAGTGAGTAGTTACTTTTTTTGTTGTGTTTATATGTCTCCATCCTTCATTTTGAATGCAGGCCAATTTCCCAGTAGCCATGAAGCACCTCAAGTTGACCCATGGTAACCTGAAGGACTTTGAGGACCTGAGACCGCAGTGGACACACAGCTATGTAGCCATGCACCAGAAGAAGGCATCACTGATTGAACCCTACGAACAGGTCACGACCTTGCTCTCGACCTTTGACCCTCTCAGTGAGTAATCAACCAAAGTAATATTGAGTGGTCAATGACAGTGCTGCAGTAATTTAATCCAACCATTTCTGTACAAAACTTATGTTTAACCCTAATTAGCCTACATAGCCCGGGGGAGGGGGGTGCAATTTGGCCCCCCCCCTTCAGGTATTCACCGCAGGATCAACCCATCACTCCATGAAAATTTGCATAGAACCTGATGTAATCTCCAAGACAGTATAGTAACATTTTTGAAAAAATATATTTTCTATTTCTTAAATAATTAATATTATTCAAATTTTTGCATGAAATCATATTTTTGCCAATAACTCACTTTTAACAACTTACAGAATGCTAATTGTTTGGTGATAGTATTCTTTTTGACATTTCTAACAATTATCCACAAAAAAAAGTTTCCAAAATTTTCAAAATTAGTGTCTAACGTATTTTATTGTTTCATGAATTTCTTATGTATTTCTTTGTTTTTTATCTTTTGTTTTCCATTTTTTATTCAATGAAATTTGTCAGGGACACTTTTGCGATCATAAACAGCATGAAATTAATTCATTTCAACAAGTAAAAGAAAAAATCATCATACATTGATGAATTTTGGTTAAAAACACAATTTGCATTGAAATTGTACACAAAATCATGTTTTTTAACAGATTTGGGGTTGACATGCTCCTACGAAAAATCATGCAGCATCGTAACGGTATGTCCGAATTTCGCAAATATGGTCTCAAAACATGTGCGAGACTCGAAAAAAAAGTCAGCGAGTGGCGCGGTCAAAAAATTTTACATAGCGGAATGGTCAAGAACTTCATCGGGGGGGGGGGGGGCTATATTATTTTGCCCAAAAAGCATCATCAGAGTAAAATATTGATATCATGTGTTGATTCTCCTATATTCACACCATTTCAGGTAAATTGACCGGTTCAGCCCATCTGAAGGGTAACTCATCAATGTCTCGCAGACACCACGTCCTCGCAAGCAAGTCGTTTGAATTGGTGGCTGGTGCTTTTCAGCAAGGAGGTAACATGTTATTAATCACATCAGGGTCATCACAGAACAGATAAAGCAGGCTTCTCATTTCATTTCACCAACTTTACCTGATAATCATCGATGAAATGCTCAGAATGCTGATACTTTGTGCACTAAGTTGTGTTGTATGTTTAATGAGAGGAAATTAGTTAGGTGTGAAAATTTTGAGGAATATGAATATTTAATACGAAAACTATTTTATGAACATCTCAGATGTAGATAACTTTTGTAGTTTCCCTCAGATATGTGATGTGAAATTCAGGTATACATCCCTATGTTAACCCATGCATACTCACCCATCACAAAATACACATACAAATAGTATGATTTCCACCGGTGTAGAACATAGATCTCAATAGCAACATATTTGTATTTTCTGGTTAGCACAAGTAATATTTTGTCGGAAGGATGCTGCTGATACAAAGCTATGTTCGCTGGGACTCACAATAAAATACCCTGCTAACCAGGCTAGGAAGACTCCCTTGGATTGGAGATCATGCTTACTTGTGCTGCCATAATATAGTCAAATGATAAAAAGAGTTTAAATGTGAGAGAGAGTGAGAAAAAAAACACTATATTGGTGATCCAGTTATGGAAACTGTCCAATAGAATGGGATCCTTTCGACCAATTATGGAAAAGGGTCTGATAGACAGGGATCCTGTAGACAGAGGGTCCGATACACCGATTATCAAAAAGGGTCAGAAAGACCATGGGTCCTTTAGACTGCCAGTCTGATATACCAAGGGTCTGATACACTTAAGACCCGATTATGGAGTAGGTCCGATAGACCCAATTATCAAAAAGGGTTCCATAGATCGCGTAACAAAAAATGTCCACAGACAATCGTTCTGTTGGATCCTTTCCAATAATCAGCTATTGGACCCTTGGTTTGTCAGACCCTTTTTGAAAATCGGTCTATTGAACCTTTTGTAATGATTGGTTTGTTGGATCCTTACCATTAATGGAAAATCGGTCTACCAAAGCTTTCTTGATAATCGGTCTATTGGATCCTTACCGTTAATGGAAAATCTGTCTATCAGAATCTTGGTCTATACGGTTCCTCCCATCATGATAGATTTAACCTTTTATCACCTTTTATCTTGTACTTGTGGCAGGTGCGGAGATTCGTGATAAGTTGAGTGAGGCTGGCAAGTTGGATAAACTAATGGGATTACTGGACAGCAAACATTCCAAAAGACCAGAACAGGTAGGAGATTCAGATGTTTTTGACTGTTTTGCCACTAGGTGAAAACCAGGTATGGTCTCAGGGACATTTGCATAAATGAGGACATGGTCATACCCACGATTTTTCAAAGAGGTGTGTTCTATCGTGCAAATGGATGCAACAAGCAACAAAAGTGGGTAATCATCGAGTGTGACAGGAATCTGTTCCATGACAATTACCTACTTCAGCTTTCTAAAAGTGGTGTTTTTAACCACCCAAAACACAACCCCCACCCCCGGCCTATGTATAAGGCATGCAGGGATGTACCATTAAAAAAGGTTACTATTTAAAAGAATATCATTGGACTTGGGTCGGTCTTCCAGTGAAAAATTTGTAGTTGTAAAAATCCATTTTCACTTATCCAATGATTTTAATAGGGGTCCTGCTAAACATCAGTATAACAAATCGTCTTCCAAAAGAGCCAGGAGGGCATTAGCTCAATACCTGTTGCAAACCAGAAGGGCACTATCACTGTACAAAGTCAATGGCATTAATGCCCTTCTCTATGTCAATGTGTATTGATGCAATTCCCATCTGGTTTTGAACCAATGATGTATAGTTTTCATTTTCCTCCTTCAAACAGATCAGCCAAAGTCTCTTCAAGATTGCCAGAAGCCATCTGGATGAAGCTGTCAGTTTGAGTGACATCAAACCGTCAGCTGGCACCTCCTCACATTCATCTTCAGGAATCGCCAACGATGAGCGCAGTGTAGCAGACGTCTACATGGCGCTGGTGGGATTCTGTGACAGTTGCTACGGCAACAGGATGATGGTAAGTGAACCTTTCTGTATGATATAATCATTCCAACTATTATATGAATATGGCACAATTTGGGATTTCTTTTCATATTTAGGACATGTTTAGCATGCTGTAAGCGCATGTGGTCTGTTTCTCTCTCACTATCTGTCTTTCTCTACACACACACACATACACTTGCATGATTGAGAATGACAATAAAAACAAGAAAAGCTAAGAAAGAAAGGAAAAACAGAACAAAGTATAATTTTTGGATGAAAGATATTGCCACAAAGTCAGAAGGGTGCAAAATCTGTAACTCAACATTTTTTAAACCGTTTACAATGGACTATTGTATAAACTCATAGATATGTAAGCTGGTCTGCTTGTATATTTACTGAACTTTACTGCAAATGTAGTGATGTGGAGTATTTTTATCTCCCAGATGACATATCACATGACAGCCTGCCTCCCCTTGAGTCCTACCCAGACACTGTGTTGCGATTCACCCTCCAGGCCATGAGGCACAACTCAGCAGAAGCCCGCCAGAGGTTCCCCCGTCTCCTCCAGTTGGTGGAAGCCTACCCTGCAACCCTGGATACACTCGTCAATCAGGTATTAAACAAGAAGTCTAGGTGAAAATTAGATTTTTTTTGGGGGGGGGGGAATAAACCATACTTAATTAAAGGTATGCACACGTAGGTGTTGATGTTTTTCGAAATCAGTTCGATGCACGCAGCAGCGCACTGGCAGATCGTGTATTCAGTACGGCCAATGAGAAGCAGCAAACTGAGCGGAGGTCCTCCCAAACTTCCCGAAACTTGCCGAATTGATTATTTGGGTTCTTTCATATTAGCGTGCGGTCCATCACGATCAGCTGAGTACTGCAACGAAATAAATGCTATACTGCGTATACAGTATGTAACTCGAAATGGAGCTAGCGAACCGGGTGATGGCTCTGAGTTTTGTTCTCATCAGGCCGGTCGATGGCCATGATTCAGCCCCTTTGAAATAATTGTCTGTGCACATTTAGAAAACATTGGTTTGTGAAGTTTACAGCTGGACAAGAAGGCATTTTGCTGCTTGGCTGTTGAACTTTCCGAACACATAATCAAGCATCGAAAATTCATATAAATGATATTTTGAAGGGAGTACTAAAGATGGCGGCAGCTTGTAATAAAATATAGAGGACATTCTCACATCCATCATCAAAGTTTGGTATTCATATGAAATCATTTAAAATCACATGTATTGATAAGTTTGCAAATGACAGTGTCCCTAACCAAAAACATCGTGAATTCATTATTTCTCTGTTAAGTAAATGTGAGAGTAAAGGAAAAATTTTGCTCTTTTAAAATGTTTGTATGTCTCCATACAGAAGTCAACATTTTGTTGTCATTGCAGGCTGCATGTATTCCAAGCTGGATGTTCATTGGCTGGATCAGTCAGATGGTGGCACTACTTGACAAATCAGAGGCTCCGGCAGTGCAGGGCATCCTGAAGAGTATTGCTCAAGACTACCCTCAGGTATGTGGAGAAAAAGTGGTTCATCTTCTTCCCATCAGTGTTGTGCCAAGGCCGGCCTCAAGGCCAATTTAGAGGCCTTGGCCTCGATCCAAAACCCTGTCCAAACCCTATGGGAAGGAAATGTTTTGGGCAGCCTTGGCCTCGGAACTTGTGGCCTTGGCACAACACTGCTTCCTAATTAAACAATTATGTTCAGTCACAACAAACAGATGCCATTTCTTTGTCCATGGTCACTCAATCAGGTGATTATTGTACAGTCACAGGGATTTTAACTCTTTAGCTTTGAACGGGAGATCTCCCATTTGAGGCCAATTTTCAAAATCTCCCAATCTCCCACTTGAGTTTGATGATTTTCTCTGGCTCAAGCTGTACTCCAGCTGAAGATACATTTCCCCTACATTGTTACAAATTTGTACAATAAATTGCTCCCAAAGTAAAGTTCAGATTGCACCAGAGATCATCTAGAACCCCTGTGCTTTACCCTGAGCTTGACCCCATCTTCAAGAAACTTTGTGCTTCATGCACATTTCCATTTTTTTTTAAAGTCTCCTGTTTCAAAGGTGGTCCAGGCGATAAAATCTCCCATTTAGGAGATGCTAAGGTTTGGGGTCTCTGAAGTCAATTAGAGGCAATTTTATTGTATGTGCATTAACTTTGTACAGAAGTATCAAGAAGTGAAAAAGAAGTAAGTGGCAAAAATGAAACCACTGTGAAATATTCAGCATATACAGTAACAAATAATAATCATCCTCAACATGCAGAGTAGAATTATCATAGCTCTAAAGTATTATCCTTTTCTTTTCCTTCACAAAGGCTCTTGTGTATCCATTCAAGATTAGCAGCGAGAGTTTTGAGTTCAGTGAGACTAGCAAGGCGGACCAAAAGAACAAGGCAGCGGTGTTAGAGATCAGTAATATCTTGTCTGCGGTCCCACTGGTAGAAGACTTCACTCTGGCACTGCAGAAACTTACACACCCTGGATTCATATTTAAGGTATAATTCTGTTTACCTAGTGTATTTATTTCTTCATTGATTTGTGTATAATGAAAATGCTCTCTTGAAGACTTGGCCTTAATATGTATATCCTAAAATGAGTTCATTACACCACTGTGCTGAAAACAATTTATGATGTGAACATTCAGATAGATTTTCACTTTTCACAGTGTCTATATTTGCTGCTGAAAATTGAGTTTCGTGAAAATAAAAGCCTGTTAAAATTCAGATTTAAGAAAGTGTGCCTATACTACATTGAATTTAAAGTGTCATATTTTCAAATAAATGTAGAATTATCTTATTTTCCAAAAAAATACAAGGAATTTGTATACTTGAAACCATTATTTGACAATGGTTCCAATTTGAAAAATCTGAACTACTAGTGCCCCTGAGAAAATGAAGCCCTGAAACATTGTAGTTCACAAGGATCATTGAGTACTTTTAATTCTTAACGTGCCGAAGTCGCAGATCTGCGACCTAGGGTGTACGTGCCGAAGTCGCAGAGCTGTGACCAAATGAGGAGATTTTAAAGGGCAATTTTCATTGTGTTATATTTCCTCAACTATGTCACTTTCTGAGGTAAAAATTACATCAAACGAAAGAACGAACTTTATATTTTCAGAAAATTTAAACATAAACATATCGTTACATTTAAAAATTTTGCGTATTTCAATGAGTTTTGGAATTGTTCATTACCAATTTTCATCGGGAAAATAGCTTGCTATTCGGGACTGAGTGGACAGCGTGCACTGTGCGCTCGAGCGGAAAACTGTATGACAGCTCAAGAAGCTTTGCGCTGATTGGCAAATTTGCTCTGATGCTCATTCTATTAGAGAGGTTTGCAGTGATTGGCTGATCAATTAGAGTTGTTTGGAATGAGGATTTTTACTTCAGGGAGGAGGTGTTAGAATGTCGTGTAAAAACAGAATGCAACTAGCTTTATTATTTGAGGTACCGTATTCTGTTGGTATTCACCAATTTTGTTCATCAAAGTACAAGTAATCTAGATTTTGACCACATACAGAACTAAGCTGATATACACGTATCCACCCGATCCGGCAGAAGTGTCAAACAACGAAGTCGGGTTGAATACATTTTCAAGAATGAACTTGAAATGATCTGGACTTTGTAAAGTGACGTCATTGTGTATGTCGCTTTGTCCGACAGACGCGAAAGTACTCCTTAAAACCGGTAAAATCAATAAATGTTCTAAAGATTGGTAAAGATAAAGACCTCTTTCCACGCTATCTAACACATTGTTTACACATCTTTAGGGATCTCTAACCGAGGCGTTGCTCATTCAAGTAATACCTTTTATGATTGTATCCACAAAGGCTTATTTTACTTTTGCCAGTTTTTCCGCCCCTGTAAGCTACCATATGAAATGCTCAATCACTAATCCTCTGTAGAAATAGGTCTCATTGTTTCTCCGCCATTGACCGTACCTTATTCCCCCTCAAAAGGTCTTCACAATGAAATCTCTTAGCACCTTTACCTTTTGATATGGCACAAAAAATTCCCAGTTTCGTGGTGTATGTTTTACTTTTTATAATTTTGAGGGGTGAAACCTTTTTTCTTCTTTGATTTCAATAGATGCTTTTACCCACGAAACCGCTGTTGTTACAAAACAATCAAGTAGACAAAATTATAAATGTTGATCATCGTGATTCCGTGTAACAACAATTTAATACTTCAGCAGTATGTAACTCGTAAATTCACAATTCTGATAATTATACAGAGATGCCAACCGTTACGTTTTTGCCGTATTTTTTACGTTTTTTCACCCAAAATACGGCAGTACGATTTTGGCCATCAAAAATACGATTTCCTGACTTTCTGTCATTATCCTGTTTTTGTCCCATTGGCTATCCATATATGAAGTCTTTGTTAGTGATCTGTACACGCACGTGCTATGCAGTTTGTATATTGTAAATGTATTTTGCGGTGTGCGCACGCGAAAGGGTGATGATCTCTCTGTGATCCCCATGTGTGGAGATCAGTGGCTGTACATTGACCTATCAAGTGCGTGCGTGCTGGTAGCACGCACGCATTCTCAGGTGATACAGTGATCCAGTGATTTACAGTGATACAGTCCATAGAGTTTGTGTACAAAGCTCTCCAGTCCCATTCATACATATTGGTGTTAGTGTGTATGGTACTTGTCAACGGGAGTGCAACTCGGAAGTTACGGTCAAGTTGGCCCCTAAATCGTATGTACACACCAAGAATAGCAAGAAAAAAGACATAATGAGGAATAGTTTGGACACTGAAGAAGGAAAAAATTGATTATTTTTAAAGTCAAAGACTGAAGAGAAGGAGCAATTTTGCCATTGATTTTGAGGTGAGTACAGAGTAGTTTGGAAACACATTTCTGCATCATGCATGTTCTGGCCTGGGTCTGACTTGCAACAATTATGTAGTCTATTACAAAATACGACTTTTCTTAGTAAAATACGACTTTTAGGCAACTTCAGTACGATTTTAGAGTACTGAAGGTTGGCATCTCTGATTATAGGCTATTTCCTTCATCCAGTTTACAAGAAAGCACAAAAAACACATTTGATAGAATAAGATGTTCATTACACGGGGACTATACGAACGCCGTGCCGGTCTAGTCAATATCGCATTTATAGCAGTTCATGTTTTCTGAGCTAATTTTAGTAACATTTCAACACTGCTATCAGGTTAAAATTTCTTACTGCTGTTAAATAGACGATATATTTTAGCAAGAACAGACATGAAAATGAAAAAGCAGATAGGACGAATAGCAAATCATGTGACTAAAACGGACCAATCATTTTTCCTTTTCACAACCGTGAAAAGCTGTTTTTGTTTGATCGGGAGAAATACTGTGTTTACAGTCTTATTTTGATATAAGTACAAATCAGCGCCCATATCTTCGCTATTTGATGGTCAATTTTCATGAATTGTACATCATTTGAAAGCTCAAAGTATATGCTATTCATTCATGTAAAAAAAATACCATATTGTGAAATCATGACCAGGTTTTTTGGTGTGCAAAAATGTCTATTGATTTGATTTCATAGTACAAAAAATGTAATTGATTACAACCGGAAAAAACAGCGTTTATTTTGAAACTAGTGTAAATAATTTGTAATGGTTAGAAAGAATATGAAATTTACTGCAATTTTTATATGCATCAGTTTGCTCTACGATGCCTACGTACAGAGATATAAGCGTTGGAATATCGACAACCGGTCCCGTTTTCAAAAACCGTTCGGTCACGAAAAAACCTCTGGCATTTAGGGGATTTGGGCACGGCATAGTAAAGGCAAGGTTCACCCTGACATCAAGTTGGTTTTAATAAAAGCAGAACAATGAGAGAAACATATTAATGAAAGTCTGGCGAAAATCCACCAAAGAATAACAGAGTTATGGAAGTTTAAACTTTCAAATTTGTGACGTCACGTGCGAGCAGTTCCCCATATGTCGTGATATAAATTCCATAAAATTGCCGTTTTCTCAGAAATTTGAAAATGATTTTACCTGTGCATTTAATATATTATCAGAAACATTATTTCATACATGCTTCGATGAAAAAAACAACATTCAAATATCATGAACCATTAAAAAATGGCAATTTATGGAATGTATATTACATGATATATGGGGAGCTGCTTGCATGTGACGTCACAAATTTAAAACTTTGAAATCTCATAACTCTATTATTCTTTGGTGGATTTTCGCCAAACTTTCATTAATATGTTTCTCTCGTTGTTCTGCATCGATTAAAACCAACTTAATGTCAGGGTGAACCTTGCCTTTAAGAGTTATAATGTGAGCATCAATAAGAACCATTCCAGTTTTCCCCACATAGACTGCCTGTGTTATAGATTTTCTCTCCATGCAACATTAATTCATGTGCCATTATTCATCTTACATATTTTGCTATTAACTGCCCAACTGGCTAAGGTTTGTGTTTTGGGGTGTGTTTTTGTCCATTCATATTCTTTCAAGTTTGACAATTTCTTGAATGTAACATCCAAAGTGTTAAGGATAGAGTTTGGGATTTGCACACCAGAAAACCACAATATGAATGAAATCAGCTCAAATTGTTCACAATGTGAAGATTAGTATAAATAAATACCTGTCATAGAACCTTTGGGTACAATAGGTAGTTTTGTTAAAAATCTGGACGGTTAAATTTCAAAATTTGCACAAAGTGATGAGCATTTTCTGTCAGTTCCAAACTTGTCTGATCAGCTGCTAGCCAAAGGTCACATAGAGTTCAACCCATTGAAACCATAGCAGTGGTCATATACGTACATGTAGTTGTCCACTGCCCATCAGTTGGTCATGCGTACTGTGTTCTGCAATTTGAGCAAAATTTAAACTCACGGAAAGAACACTATTCTGGCAGCATATCATAATTAGTTTTTCTCATAAAACAATAAGTTCATGACGTATGGCTCTCAAAATTTCAACATACCATTTGTAAGTACTTTACTTCCATTTGGTAATGATAATAAAGAAAAGTGATGGACTTGCAAATCCTGAAATCTGTCTTCAAATAATGTGTTTTCTTTTGTTTCTTTTCCAGGACTGGGTTGATGCTGTGAAACTCCTCCTGAACACCAAGAATCGCAGTCCGGCCAAGATCAAGCGCAGCTACATGAAGCTGTACAGTGACATGTTTGGGGTGTATTCAGGGGAGTCATCCTCAGGGGACAGCAGGAGTGCATCCCTGTCGGTTGAAGCAGGACCATACACAAAGGAGTTTGCTAGGGTAAGTTTGAAAATATTTTAATGAGATAGAGTAGTACTTTTTATTTATTACTAATTGTTTTTCCCATTAAAAGCTAGGTTTTGCATTTAGATAGGTGGTGATTTTTTTTTGCAAAATGTGTATTCATAAACCCTATTATTTAGTTATTTATTTTGTAAAGTAGTAGTAGTCGTAAAATCCGGTTAAGTCCCCGACTGCAGGGTGGCCGGATTTACCTTGCACTCACAGACATTGCCCTTACCCTCTCCCTTCACTTTACTCTATTTGGTGCATCCTCCTCCTACTCTCCTCCACCACTTGCTTCTTCCATGTCTTCTTTGGTTGCTTTCTTCCCCTCTGACCAACCACCTCAAGCGCCCTTCTCAAAACATGATCAACATCCCTCCTCAACACATGTCCATACCAACTAACTCCATTCGCCGTCACCATCTGATCCACCGTTGCTACCAAACCCAACATCTGCATCAAATCCTCAGTCTTCTTCCTGTCCATCAGCTTCACATCACACATCGCTCTCGCCATTGCTCTCTCAGTCCTTCTCAGAAATAATCCCCGTTTCATTTTCTCTCAAACACAACGTCTCACTCCCATACAAAATCACCGACCTCACGCAACTCCTGTAAACTAATCCTTTCATCTTCAGAGGAAACCTTTTCCCCATATAACAACTCTTCGCATTTCCTAAACTTCATTCGTCCAAATCTTGCCCTCGCTGTCACAGCTGGCCTGCACCCTCCACTCACACTCACCCTGTGTGAATATTTTTTTAAAGGAGAAGGAGGAGAAAAAGAGTGGAAGAAGGTGGTCAACAGCATTGGGTACTCGTGGCACTGCAGGATATACATGGATTGCATCATATTCTTCCAATTCAATCCTTTTCTAAATCATAGGGCAATGATTAGGCTAATTATAAAAAAAAAGTGATTTAAATAAAATATCTGATTAACATCAAATAAATCCAATAAAAAATAAGACATCACCACTATGGTCAGGTTAACCATTATTTCCAGGCGGTGTACTTTGTGTTTGCTTGTGGAACATCTCTCCATCTTTAAAATGTCTCTTTCTCTCTTTTTGAGTTTGTTTGATATTGAACTAGATCTTTTTTTTTCATTGGCAGTACTGATGCTGTAGAATTTGTGACTGTAATCATTGTATTTTATCTCTCTTTTTGCTTTCAGAGAAATCAAAAAATATTTGATTCTCAGTTTGGCAAAGAAGGCAGTAAACTAATTGGAATGTCATATAAGGTGAGAGAGTAATAAAAGGTTCACTCCAGTACTGTGCTATTGTGTCTCAGTCATATTATGACCTTACTAGACTCTTCATTATTCTTTCTTTTAAATTGAAATTCTGTTGTTTCTTTTTGATTAAAAAGGGAAAAGAGTAAGGTATCCCATTTGTCGGCAAGCTTGCATAATATTGTGATACATACAATTTGATGTGTTACCAATTAAATGACATATTCAGAGAAACCAGAGGTAATTTTTTTCAAGGATATTAAGTAAGTGAGATTCATTATTTGCAGTGTTGAGTGTCTCGAGACAATGTTTGTGAGTCTCATGTCTCGTCTCAGTCTTGGACGCTATTGTCTCGGTCTCGTTCTCGGTCTCGACAGGAATTATCTCGGTCTCGTAGGCCGAGACATCGACAAGACACTAAGAAACAGCTCAATTTTGACGAGTCACTCTCAGATTCTTATTGCTTTCTGCCTGGCCTACAGCATAAAATGCATATTATTTAATTATTTACACTCTGGATCCAAGTTCAAAGAGTAGAGATTAAGAGTTGGATACCTTGAAATACAGTCTGTAGATTTGTCACTTTTAGTGAACAAAGGTATCAAACTTAATGCAGAAAACTGTCACTACAAGGTGTACACCATGCACGTGTACAGACTTTCAAAATGGAACCTAAACAAGTATCTGTTGATCTCAGAATACTCTAAACAAGTATTCAAGTCTGAAAAGATACCCTTTTAAAGTAAACCTTCTGTTGAATACAGTAAACAAGTATTCAAGTCAGAAAAAGATACCATTTTAAAGAAAACCCTCTGTGAAAAGTGTACCCTTCTTCATGATTTTGATACCCTTTTCACAGTACGCATACACATCGCCTGGCCGTGAAAAACAACCCTTTTTAAGTGTTTTTTTCAAACGCGCATGGTGTACACCTTGTAATGACAGTGGCCCCCGGGGTTTGTTTATTCACAAGCTCAGTGTCAAAGAAGAAGAAGAAGAAAATACAAAAATATAAGGTCACCTCCGCCACAAAATTAATTTTGTGAACTGTGCAAAACATCTTGAGTACCTTTATGTGTCTTTGTCTGTCTGTCAGCTGTGTATGTGTATGT
>JZLH01S0377962.1:3388-13917 GCA_001188425.1 Eucidaris tribuloides
GTTACATCCCCAGGCCAGTACCAGTAGAAGTGCCAGAAAATTTGGAAGAGCTGGAAATATCTGAAGATATCATTCTGAAACACCTTCAATCATTGAAACCTGACAAATCCCCTGGTCCGGATGAGATACATTCTAAGGTACTGAGAGACACTGCAGATGCGATATGTAACCCGCTTTATCTGATTTTCAAGAAATCCATGGATGAGGGTCAGTTACCATCAGCGTGGAAAAAGCCAATGTTGTCCCACTACACAAATAATTCGCCGGGGACAATTTGTGACACGGCGACAATATATGCCGTCAGGATTTGTACAAAACGGCACAAATTGTCGCCGGCGACAATTTGTGACGCTCTTGCTGATTCCATTTTTTGGCCTCCCTGGCGACAATTTGTGCCATGAAAACGGAACCTAACGGCACAAATTGTCGCCACCGTCACAAATTGTCGCCACTCATTAAATATGTGTGTGCCTCTTTGTGTATGTGTCACATGTCTGTTAGTGTCTGTTAGTGTCTGTGTGTGACTAATAGGTCAATGGTGCCTGTGTGTATGTCTGTTCGTGTGTATATCTGTGTGTCAGCGTGTGTGTGTCAGCGTGTGTCATGTGTCTGTGGTGTCTTTCTGAGTGTTTATATATGTTTATGTGTCTGTGTGTGCATGTGTGTCAAGAGTCTGTGTGTGCCATGTGTCTGTTTGTGTCTGTTTGTTCGTGTGTGTATTTTTGCGTCTGATTGTGTGCATGTTTGTGTGTCTGTCTCTTTGTCTTGTCTGTTGTGTGTCTGTGTGTTGGTAGTGGCCGTAGGTGTGGTAGATGGGTTAACGTGTGTATGGGTGGTGTGCGTCTGTGTGTGTGTGTGTGTGTGTGTGTGTGTGTGTGTGTGTGTTTGTGTGTGTCTGTCTGTCTGTATATGTCTGCAAGTGTCTGTGTATGTCCGTGCGTGTCTATGTGTGTGTGTCTGTGTGTCTGTTTATGTCTGTGTTTGCCTGTATGTGTCTGTCTGTCTGTCTGTCTGTATGTATGTATGTATATGTCTGCAAGTGTCTGTGTATGTCACTGCGTGTCTATGTGTGTGTGTCTGTGTGTCTGTTTATGTCTGTGTTTGCCTGTATGTGTCTGTATGTGTCTGTTTGTGTGTCTGTATGTGTCTGAGCTTGTGTCTGTAAATGTCTGTGTTTGACTGTATGTGTATGTATGTGCCTGTTTATTTGTCTGTATGTGTCCTTGTGTATGTATGTGTCTGATTGTTTGTCTGGATATGTCAGTATTTGTCTGTATGTGTCTGTGTGTCTTATGTGTGTCTCTGTGTTTGTATATCTGTGTGCCTGTATATGTGTTTGTGTGTGTATCTGTGTGTATGTTTGTGTGTATGTGGCTGTGTGTTTGTTTGTGTATGTGTCTGTAAGTGTCTGTGTATAATGTTTTGTGTCTCTGCATGTTATTTGTGTGTGTCTGCGTATCTTTTTGTGTGTCTGTATGTGTCTTTGTGTACAGCAGGCCTAGGTGTGGGTATATGAGTTTACATACGCGGTGTGTATCTCTGTGTGTCTATAATAATAATCATCATACATGTAGTAGTAGTCGTAGTAGTCGTAGTAGTAGTAATAGTAGTAGTAGTAGTAGTAGTAGTAGTAGTAGTAGTAGTAGTAGTAGTAGTAGTAGTAGTCGTAGTAGTCGTAGTAGTCGTAGTAGTCGTAGTCGTAGTAGTAGTATTTATCATCATCATTATCATCATCATTATTATTATCATCATTATTATTATTACTATTATTATTATTATTATTATTATTAGTAGTAGTAGTAGTAGTAGTAGTAGTAGTGGTATTAGTAGTAGTATTAGTAGTAGTAGTAGTGGTATTAGTAGTAGTATTAGTAGTAGTATTAGTATTAGTAGTAGTAGTAGTAGTAGTAGTAGTAGTAGTAGTAGTAGTAGTAGTATTAGTAGTAGTAGTAGTATTAGTATTAGTATTAGTATTAGTATTAATATTAGTATGAGTTTACATGTAAACGCGGTGTGCATCTCTGTGTGTCTATAATAATAATCATCTTAGTAGTAGTAGTAGTAGTAGTCGTAGTAGTAGTAGTAAGAGTAGTAGTAGTAGTAGTAGCAGTAGTCGTAGTTGTAGTAGTAGCAGTCGTCGTCGTAGTAGTAGTCGTAGTCGTAGTCGTAGTCGTAGTCGTAGTAGTAGTAGTAGTAGAAGTAATATTAAAGGCAGTGGATCTCATTTGCAAACATCCCCGCAGACCAAGAAAAGATAACCCTTGCCCTTGGGCTATTGATGAAGGGCATGCCAGTGAAATCTGGGGGTCAGTAATTACCTAGAATTTGAAAAATGCGAAAGATAAACAATAGCCGTTTAGTGTACGTTCTATGGTAGGAATTTTTTCCTCGACGAGAAAAAATACAAATCAGAGTCTAACGGTAACTATAATTCCACTAAAACTGAGATTTTAGCTCCTATATTTTGCTGAAGGTTCCCAGATGGCATTTCTTCTAAATGCCATTGTATTTCTACAATGTTAATTTTTAGGCATGCAAAAGAGATCCCCTGCCTTTAATAATAATGATAATAATATTGATATCACTACTTCTACTAACTACGACTACTACTACTACTACTACTACTACTACTACTACTACTACTACTACTACTACTACTACTACTACTACTGTTATTACTATTATACTTTTTTTCGGATAACTGTGGAAGGAGGGGAGAAGCAAGTTTCCTTTGCACCCCAGAATTTCAAACCGCTACAATTTTGCAAGCGTAGGATGGTGAATCATAACAATCGATGACCATAAAATGGTAGGAAATGTACGTGTGGTAGGATACAATATTCTATTTCAAGATTTAATTGTACATTTGCAAAGTTTAGCACCGTTAATGTGTTTTTACCGTGATGTTTATAGTACAATTTCTTTTCCGTTGCTTTTAATTATTTTTCCCAAGTGATTCGACAAAAATAGTGGGTTTTGTTGCAAAAGGACCTTTTGTCTGCAGAACCATTCATTATCATAATTTGAAGCTGTATGCCACTCAGTGTCAATGTTCCAATTGTGATTTATCTGGGTATATGGCCAAAGACATAAGTCATAAAATAACCACGTGCAATTTGCTCATCCCACACAATGCCAAATTATTCATTTACGCACTGAATTTACTTTGATGGGATAATATTGACAATTGTTCTTTTCATAATTTCTTTGGATTTTCCTTTCCTCATTGCGGTATTGACAACGGTAGTTTTTTTTTTATATATAGAAGTTACCGAAGCACACCAGCTGTTTCTTTTTAGTGTATTCTGTACAAAGGTGAAGGAGAAAAATGAATATTATGATTGTTCAGTTTATAGTACGATTGTCCACAATTAAATGCAACATTAGCGCGCAAATGGTTAAAGGGCAGTCACCGTACATGATTGGGGAAAGGATGAAAAGCCTGAACAACCAAATGAATTACAATGAAAACCTACCAACCCCATTACCGTTGGGTGTTTTGAGTAATTAAAACCTGTATTTAAATAACATTATGGGGGATTTTCCCCGATTTCCATTTAAACTGGCCATAGCCAACAACGTAGCCATTGGAAATATATAAATAAGCACGGGAGACATACTATTTGGAATAAAAAAAATTCGGCTATGTTAAACCCTCTCAGTACCAAGGCGAGTTTGAACGTGATATCGTGAGTGTGGTCCTGAAAGGGTTATGGAAATTGAATAAATGATAGCATTAGTAAAAGGAACGGAGTCAGTGCAGACATTAAAATCTAATATTCCACTCCAACGAAAGTGCGAAGGCAAGCTATTTTTTCACAAAAACAATTTAAGATCTACCAAAGAAAGCATTTACTGGAAAGAAACTTTGATTCATACTTAAGATAATCTCCATGCAACTAATGCCATAATCGGATCGGACAAACACGTATTTTAGCAACGATCTTGATCAAAATATAGCAACACATCGTCAGTTCGTGGATTGGATGAAATAATGATAATTTCACATCCCACAGGGTATAATAATGTTTAGACGTTTATTTAATCAACTTTATTTCTCAGTTCTATCAAGAGATGCTACGTACATTTCATTTCTAATATTTAGGTTCAACGCGTATTCAGCTACCGGTCTGAAAAGTTACGTGTAGATGAGTATGTGTGTGTGTGCGCGCGCGCACGCGGGTGTGTGTATGTGTGACTGTCTGTGTATATCTCTGTGTGTTTCTGTATGTATTTATGTGTCTAGTTGTGGGTCTGCATTGTCTGTTTTTGTGTCTGTATGTGCAGGTGTATTTGTCTGCCCGTGTTTGTCTGTCTGGGTCTGTATGTGTCCGTGTGTTTGTGTGTGTTTCCGTGTGTATCTGTGTGTGTCTAAGTGTTGGTAGTATAGGTGTGGGTATATGGGCTTACATGTATACGGGGTGTGCATGTGCATCTCTTTGTGTATATTCATGTGTCTGTTTGTGTGTCTATATGTGTCCGTGTGTTTGTCTTTGCATATCTGTATATGTCTGTGTGTGTTTGTACGTGTGTCTGTGTATGGCTGTTGGTGTCTGTGTATCTGTATGTGTCTGTGTGTCTTTGTGTCTGTTGGTGTGAATGTGTCTGCATATTTGTTTGTTCTCTGTGTCTGTGTGTGTGAATTTAATTATTCTGTATAGACGTTTGAAAGACCAAGCCCCTATCAGATGATAAAAACGGAATTAGAATCCGCCAAGATATAGTGTTGTGACATTTTTGCAATTCTAAATATTTTTTTCATAAATTAGCACAATCAATGAAACACACAATTCTGAGAAGTTTGGAACTTCGTACGGAGCCTTATCGGTATTAGAAATCAGATTTGACATATTATACAGACACACACATATACACGTACACAGGGACACGCAGTCATACACACACGGACAAAGTACACAGACACACAGACACACGAAACATATGCACACAAACATACACAAACACATGTATATACAGACATACACACAGACACATACATATAAAACACAGACACACATACAGACACATACAAACACACAAACAGACACAGAGAAACACATACAAACACAGCCAAACAAGGACACATACAGACACACAGACATACATGGACACATACAGACACACACAGACACACAGAAAAACACATATACACATACAGACACACAAACAGATTCATACAGACAAACAGACAGACACACAGACAGACATAGACAAACACACATACACACAAACAGACATACAGACACTCAGACAAACACACCAAAAGAGATACACAGACACATACAGACACACAAACAGACAAACATACAGACACATACAGACACACACACATACACCCACAAACACATAAACATATACTTGCATACACCCACATACCCACAAACAATTAAATGTAATTTGATCATGGCTGGCGACAATTTGTGCCGTTAGGTTTTTCACAAATCGTCACAAATTGTCGCCGGTGACAATTTGTGACGCGGCGACAATTTGTGCCGCAACAAAGGGGTGATCATAGGCTTATGGGGCTAGTTCATTTTCATGCAAGAATCGATATCATGTTTATCTCTCATTGCCAGACCTTTTTAAATTTCGCTGTGGGAGTTTTTGGTGATTTTTGAAATTGTCGCTCTGCGCGGGATAGGGTGGGGGGGCGAGGGAATGGACGGGATTGTTTGGACCAGCATTAGGAGCCGCATATAGGCGGCTCTACGAATCCCCTTTTTTTTTGGCTGGGGGGGTGGTGGCGCGCGGCAAACAGCCTATCTGCAGCCATCGTAGCCAGCTTTTGTAATAGGGGGGGGGGGGGAATTAGACACACTTATTTCGCATTAAATTTAAATTTATATGTGTATGTATAAAATATATACATTTATTTATATATACATATACAGGGGAGGATCCAGCTTCCGCCAATAGGGGGGGGGGGGAATTTCATCCACATTTTCCCCGATCGGCCGCTCAAAGCTGATTTTTTTTTCTTTCTTTGAAGGGGTAGTCCTAACAATTACTTCTTAGCTTTATTCTTATAAACAAGATAATTGTATCTCATAAGCCATAATTAGATAATGCGAGCGCGAAGCTCGAATCCCTTCCTATGATGAAAATGTTGAACTGTATGTAACTCCTCACATAATATAAACAAGTCATCATTACTGAAACACTGTGTGATCTGCAGGACAAACTTTACTTGTTTGGCTAAAGGCAATGAAGATTTTGAAATTTCATACGCAAAATATCAGGGATGTAGTCGAGGCCGGCTGTTCCAAGTCACGAGGCCGCTGGACAAATATTTTTCCCATAGTCTTTGTACACGTGACTCGGTCCGAGGCCAAGGCCGAGGCCGGCAAAATCTGGCCTCGAGGCCGGCCTCGACTACATCCCTGCAAAATATATATTACTGTTTATACGCAAAAGATGTACTGTTTATTAGGGAAAGACTAGCGAAACTTCAAAACATCAGAGTTTTTTTTGTTTCATCCGATAAGATTTTACAAATCATTTTTTACAAATGCCTTGACTGCAGCATTATACCAGATGTTAAACATCACATAATGCATTTGCTCAGCAAACCAGTTATATTCAGTTTATGAGCAGAGGATTCATTTTTCTTTTGCTAATTTCTCACACTGCTATATCGGAGATATTTATGAAAGAATTGCATGTTTTATTTGTGATTATTTGTTCAATTGTTTGAGAAGCTTAGTAAAAGAGATTTTACAGTTTAAATCTTATTGATTATGTTTGATAGTTTTCTTACTGCAAGTACAGGCATGGGTGATTTTCTGCCTTTTAGTGGCCTCCTACCATAATGATTATTTCTACGTCATGCATGGCTCATCCTGATGATGATGCAGAAAAGGAGAGGAGTAGGCTAGGGACATGTTAATCAATAACACACTAACATTTTTACGATTGTATTAAAGTTTGTCAAAGTGTGCGGGTGTGTGTGGGTGCGTGGGTGTGTTTGTGTGTGCTGAGGCGATGGGGTTAGTACATAGAACCCCTGAAATAATAAGGATACTCTTCTCATCCCCTTCACTGTTGTCTGCATCCTTATAGACTCACGTTTTATCTGATCTTCAACATCATATCACATTTCATGGGAGGCAAATTTACTGTTGACAAGTAGGATGCCTGAATTATTATACTACCTTTACATACACGAACACGCAACACCCACATTATACGAGCACCCCTCACGCAACACACACCCACACACACATACTGTTCGGTGGATACGAATTGAATTGCAATCCCTTTTAAAATTCCACATGGATAATGATAATTTATATTCTTTATTATCATCGTTGTTATTATGATCATCATTAGTATTATCGTTATTTTCATTATTATTAACAGCAGAAGCTGTTAAATAATGGCACCCCTCCCCCCCCCCAAAAAAAATCCCCCTTATCTGGAGGTTATTCACGGGTGACCAACACATAGTCCCCAACATTCTTAATCCATTCGCTCAGGCAGCAATTGCTCAGATAAAATCAAAATCACGATGCTTGATCCACGCCACTTCTTGATGCAATACATGCTTTGGCCACAAAATACACATGTATCATCCTCCGCTGAGATTATTATTGCATAATATCCTATTATTTTTGAATTTCAACACCGTTTTTGTTACTAAAATAAGTTTATTTCATTTTCGGACTAACGAACCTTTTTACATTTTCGGACTAACGAACCTTCGGAATAACGAACCTTATTTCGTTTTCAGACTAACGAACCTTCGGAATAACGAACCTTATTTCGTTTTCGGACTAAAGAACCTTCGGACTAACGAACCTTATTTCGTTTTCGGACTAACGAACTTTCGGAATAGCGAACCTTCGGAATAACGGGCCTTCGGAATAACGAACCTTGGGAGTATTCGAACCTTCGGAATAACGAACCTTCGGAATAACGAACATCACCCGTTGGGGGGGGGGTTGGGGTGGGGAAAAGGCATGACACAACGTGATACTCCTATATTTTCATTGTTTAAAAACACCAAATGATCGTTTTGAAATACAAGTTTTCAGGGCTTCATTTTTAGACCTTATCAAAGACTGATCAGGAAGGACTTTCAGCTCAAATTCGTAAAACTGGGCATATTGTTAAATCCTATTACGTTTCGAAAAATAACAGAAACTGGCGAATTTACATCTACTGGTGTGGCCTACTCGAATTCAGGGCACTTCATGTTCCTGAACGTTGTAACCGCAGACGTGTCAATTTTTGCATAGCGCCATCTACGGCCATTATTTGTTTATGTTGGTTGGAAATGAAACCGTCGAGAACTCGAGTCCCGTTGAGCTTTCAGGAACTATTCCCGAGATATCACGGGCTGTTGTCTACGAGAAATGCGTGTTATAGACAAATCTAATCGTCTTTAACGGGTTAACAAGGATCAATTGTCTGATTTGATGTGATAGGTATTCTCAGCTTGGCAGTGAATAAAAAAAATGTACTTATTTAGGCGCTTCGTGAGTTCTATTAAGCAAAATGATACCCACACGGAACGGATCCTCTTAAAAAATAAATAAAAATAAAGTCTGGAGAAGATGTCACCCAACTAGATGAGCCCATCGATATACTAGTATACAAACTGGATGAGCCGCGCAGTTTTGAATAGGTGGTCAATAGGCCTACAGGAGTTTGATTTCTGTCTCGAGGGCTTTCCCTTTCCTTTTCCCCGCCTTTTCCTTTTCCCCATTCTGTCACCTTTTCTTTCTCCCTTTCCCGTTAGCACCAAATGCACTATTTTTTAAGTAAATGTATCCAATAATTTTGCATACTACAGTGGACGTGACATTTTGTATACGACCTCGTACACTATGTTTTTGTATTCGTTGCATAATACAAAGTCACCGTGTACGAACATGTACCGTATACATCATTCTCGTAATTATGTGTATTTTGTTGATGTTGTTTTGGGCTGACGCCAGGCTCAAGCTTTGCTTATGATGTCAGCCCCTCTGCATAATTTGAATCTCATTTATTTCTTTGTCTTACATATAATCAATGTAAACTTATGTGTAATGTAATGATCTATCAAATTTGTTATTGTTACAAAATAAACAAGTAAGTAAATTTGAAAGAAAGGGGAAAGATGTCTTCAATGAATGATCAGGTTAAAAATGATACATGTATTTGAATACCAGAATGATTTATAGCTTACGGGCTAGTTTTTCGGACTTGAAAAATACGATGTGAGAATTTGGACTATGTTTTTTTTTAATTACTGTTCTAATTATCATCATTATTACTATAGACATAATTTTTTTTTCTTGAATGTGTATCATATACTAACCAGAAAGGACGGCACCAATTACTTTTGTGTTATGTATGGTATCTGTTTTGTATTATTTTTATGTGTTTGAATATGAAAATAAAAACAATTGAAATAGAAAAAAAATTGTTATTGTCGATTTCATGTAATGTAATTATTGCAAGATAAATCAATCGCTCTATAATGTACACTACTGTTCTTATCTGTTTATGCAGAGAAATAAATAAATATAATTATAAATAAATACTAGTTGATTATACGTCAATTACATTAGTCACAAACCAGAGGCGTCGATCCGTTGGGGGGGGGGGGGAGCGAGGGGGCGATTGCCCCCAATGAAAATAGTGGGGGGGGGGAAGCATATCGATTTGCCCCCCTAATAATTTGATAATTTGAAAAATTCATAATATGCAATGCATATATATGTTTTAAAAAGCATCGGAAAGCACTATAAAATCATTAAACATGGCATAAAAATACTATTAAATACCATTAAACATAAACATTTTTCGCATCACTCAACGAGTTTTTGAGCATCTCAAGTAGAATACTTTTGAGTGAAATATAATTGTAAAAGATGAAAGTATTTCCTTTCCCAGCTTTCCCAAAGGTGTATTTTATTCGAATTTGCTTAATATATTCCTCCCGTGTTCCTTTAAAGGCCACGATGAAAACATTACCCGAGATTATTTATATATTCACAAATAGATGGCATTATATGAGATCTATTAGTAAATTAGATCACATACATTAAAGGGAGATGGAGCCAGCAACTAACAGGCATAAGTTAAGAATAAAAATGACATTTGAGTATTGTGAAATTATGGTACACGATGATAAAGACAGCCTAAATAAGGGGTACTGTGTGATACTCACCCTCAGCAAGGCTATATGAATTATGCGTTTATTTTATGTCTTTGCAAGTTTTATCCCGGGATAAAGCTTGCAGAAACAGCTATAGGGGGAGGATCTTATCGATTCAAACAGCTTACATTACCACGGCGCGACTAACACACGTCGGGTGGCATACATCGGTCACGCATGGTCAGCTCCAGACCTGTGCACGTGCGATCTGATTGGTTGGCAAGAACTCAAAATTTGTCTTAACTTATGCCTGTTAGTTTGCTGGCTCTTTCTCCCTTTAAGGATGCAGACACAGACAGACACACACATGCACACATACAGAGATATACACACAGACAGACATATACGCACGCACACATACAGAGATATACACACAGACAGA
>JZLH01S0377973.1:0-12604 GCA_001188425.1 Eucidaris tribuloides
TCTTTCCATAGGCGCGTGTATAAAATCGGGAATACAAATGCATTTTTCTCCGAAGTTACCGAAGTCTCCGAAGTCACTAAAGTAGATTTAGCGCCTTTTGGAAATAAGCTCTTCATTTGTAGATACATCAAAAACAATCTAAAAAAAAAAAACATTGTTAAAAATAAATCTTATTGATTTTGCCGGATTGGCTTTAAGTAGAATTCATTTGTTGAACTTTAAGAACAATTCTTATTATTGCTGTCAAGTACGAAAGAAACATTCGATTCAAATCGCATTTAATCAGTACATGGATAATGTCTTTATCTTCATAACAATAGTCACATCTTCCGGTTTTGTAAAGATCCTTATCACTGCGGTAATAAAATGTCCATGAGTTCGTTTTACTTACAAAAACTGTGTTCCTACTAAATATTTCAATCCACTCGAATGATGATAATTTCTTCCCAGTGAATACAATATCTGTTTACGTCTGCAAATTCTAAGGAAAGATAGAAGGGCATGTAATTCTTTTGTTGTAGCATCATGAATATACATTTACTTCGCTTCCAGATGAGTGGAATTTCTAGCGAAATATTAGGCCTAAAAAAGTCATGTTGCCCTCATGCGGGACATTTGGAAAATTGAGTCGGTTGGTCGATTTTTTTCCTTTTTTATACAACAGCAAAACCCAGAGGTAACCAATACACATGTACGTACTGTACTGTGCAAGTATGTAGGACGAAACTGTGTGACAGTTGAGTTTCCCGATATTTTTTATGGGTCTTTCAAATGGGCTATTTTAAGCCATTGAATAGGAATTTTGGTAAATTCTTCGCTCAAATCTGACATTTTCTCCCCAAAATGGTGAGTTTGTATATTTTGGGTCTGCATTAAAAAAAAAATCGCAACCCTGTTTTTTCGCATTTTAAGGTCGGTCGCTTGAGGGCAACATAATTTTTTTAGGCCTTATGTACATACACTGGTGTATATTATGACGTACCCATGTTTTAGGGAGGACGTATAAGGTGCATAATCAAATATCAAGTTTCGCTTACTCTTCTGCGTTTTGAAATTGACGAAAATATAATTTGTGGTTAAAAAATCACCGTTTTTTTAGAGATACTTTTCAAGAATACTACTCCAGTTTGGAACCAATCCTTATAAACTAGGTTACTTTAAATGCAAGCTGAAGTTTTATTATGCCATAATATTTCGTAGTAAATGCCCTGCTGCTTAGGGTGATCTTCAAAACATCCATTCGTCTTAAAGGTAGGGAATCTCATTTGCAACCCTCCCATAACACAGCAAAATATCATTTATGACCTTAGGCTATTTATAAAGGACTTACCTGTGAAATCTGAAGATCAGACATTACCTAGATTTTGAAAAATAAGCAAAAAAATAGTTGTGCAGTGTAAATTCTTGGGCACACAGTTTCAAATCTCACTTCAGGCCTGTTACATTACTTATGCAATACCAGACGGTTGACCTTCTTCTGTGCTGGCATGTATCAGGCACAAAAGGAATGCAAGGTCATCTACGTGTACAACCCATTGTACTTAGCTCTCTGTGGCACTGCCTATTGAGGTAAAAAGAGACCTGCATGCACTGTCTAAAAATAGACTAGTATTACTAGTAGAATTGTTATCACTACAGACAAGAAATCGAATCAAAGTCTAACGTTCACTATAATTCCACTAAAGCCGTCGCCCGGCTGGCAGAAGGGCGTTAGCAATTGCTCTAAGCAGAAGGGCGTTAACAGTAAATTGCTTGTAACGTGACAACCCCTTGCTTATTTCACATGAAATCAAAGTATTGTGATCTTTTAGATCCTTCTATCAGTACGTTAGGCGAAAATATGGAATAAGCCTATGAGTTTCAAATGAGAGGCAATTTACTGTTAACGCTCTTCTGTTAAGAGCATTTGCTTACGCCCTTCTGCCAGCCGGGCGACGATTAACTGCGTTTCTAGCTCCTAAACTTTGGTATTTGGTTCTTAAATAGCATTTTCTTCTATATACCAGTGTATGTTGCACAATGTTAAATGTTAAATTTTAGGCGTGCAAAAGAGACACCCGTCCTTTAATCATTTATCCATGCTACGAAGATTCCGACATTGAATGACAGAGTGACGTCACACTTCGGTACTCAATTTCAAGTGATGGTGGACGAATTTATGCTGACGTCATCCTCCGAATCGTCCGACCATGGACATCGTGTGTCGTCATCGCTGAACTCGTGGAACGGGATTGGCCGTACATCCTGTTGTTTGCAGACGACGTACCAAATCGCAACAGCGCCCGCGAAGAGAATCAAAATGGCGGCAACACACGTGACAGCTAAGATAGTTATGATGTTTGGTGGACGACCATTGTCTGTAAGATATACAACAAGAAATACGGTCTTTTACAAAAGACCATTAGTGCCACGGAGGAAAAATTTCTTTTAATCTGTATATGGGCAATTCCGCGAAAAATTTTACCCGGGCTCAAAATCATGAAATCTGTAATAATTCAAAAAATATATGTGCTACAGTGATAGATTTAGTATCACACAATAGAACTCATCGAACTCTTTAATTTGAGGGGTATTTGAATACATTTCAAGTATATTTTGACATACTTTTCTTCAAAAAACCCATTTTCTTGCAAAATTTTCTTATCATTTTTGAAAAACACACAATCTTTGAGTCTCATTTTTTCACATTCAACAGCACTTCAGAATTAATTTATAGTACTTTTTAGTTAAGAAAGGACCAAAAATGACTAATATTAGTTTTATATTAGTTATCAAATGGTTTTAAGTATGAATATGAGGACCTAAAAAAGTGGTCCGAGGTGTAATGTCCGTAACGTTAAAAATGTAATGTCCGTAACGCAACATTTATGGGCCTGTATGGGATACACTGAATCTGTTGAATTGTCATCCTACAATTAACAGGTCTTCAGCACCATTTCAGAAGAAAATTGGCTTCACTTCATGCTTAAGCTCACATTTTTGACAAATGCGTTGGTAGGTGAAAGTCTTTGTCCAAAAAATGTAGTGTCCGTAACGGCAAGCATTATGTGTGATAACCTCCAAACGATAAACAGAAACTAATTCAAATTTACACTGTTAACACTTCAGGGTGACCTGTGTGAGATTTACTACCAAAAGGTTCAGAATGATAATGATGATTTCTAGAAATAAGCCCCCAAAGTTGCAAAAAAAGTGTCTGAATGTAATGTCCGTAACGCTGGAATTGCCCATATACAGATTACGGTATTTTTATATACATATTACGGTATTTCTACTAATCTGAATGTACAGATTATGCTATTTCTACTAATCTGTACATAGTAGGGGCCAATGTTTTGTGAAGTTCATGTTAATTGTTGTATAAACATATTCTACTGGGTCTGACTTTTCAGAAAAACGATGTTGCCATTTTTATATTGACCTTTGGTGACCTTAATACAAGCTCAAAGGGCAAAGTGGTCATACATCGTCCAAAGTAATTCGACCTTGGTATGAAAATGTGGCAAATTTCACAAGGAACAAGTAATATGATGTTTATTTGTTATTTGACCTTTCGTTTTCTTGTTATATGCAAATAACCTAATTACAGACAATAATTTGCATAAATTTGCCTTATTCCAGACTAGTCCAAGCTGGAGGCCATGGAACCATGTTTTTTTTTTTTGATGGATTCTAGTCAATTCGAGTGTGCTGATTCCAAATCCGATACCAGACCCGATACCTTGAGCGTTTTTGGAAAAACGAAAAAAAAAATCAAAATGGCCACCAAAAACATTAAAAAGGACGCTAAGGTCACATTATTGTACACATGTCAAGAATTTTTTTCAACATAAATAATCTTGTGATGGTTTGTAGTCAATTTGAGGGTGCTGATTCCGAATCTGATGGATGCCAGACGCGAAGCCTTGAGTATTTTTGAAAAAACGCAAAAACAAAACAAAACAAAATGGCCGCCAAAAGCATTAAAAGTCCACTAAGGTCCTGTTACCATACATATTTTAGTCTTCTTTTTCAACATATACACCTTATTTTGATGTACTCTAGTCAATTTTAGGGTGCTGATTCCAAATCCGGTGGGTACCGAACTAAAAACCTTGCAGGTTTCCTAAAAACGAAAAATAATAATAATGGCTGCCTAGAACCCGATATGATGGCTACCGAGATTTCATGATCATGCACATTTAAATTATCATTTGGACATGGAAAATTTATTTTGATGGAATCTAATTAATTGAGGGTGCTGCCTCATGATCAGGTGGGTGCACAAGATGACTGAAATGTGTGCGGTACTAGTGACCTTTTTAATGGTTTTAACGGCCATTTTGATTTTTTTGCGTTTTTCTAAAAACGTTCAAGGTTTCAGGTCTGGCACTCATCAGATTTGGAATCAGCACTCTCGAATCGACTAGAATCCATCAAAAAATTACACAAGATGGTTCCATGGTCTCTAGCTTGGACTAGTCTGGATAAAGGCAAATTTATGCAAACTGTTGTCTGTAATTAGGTTATTTGCATATTACAAGAAAACGAAAGGTCAAATAACAAAATAAACTTCATTTTACTTATTCCTTGTGAAATTTGCCACATTTTGATACCAATGTCTATATACTTTGGACAATGTATGACCCCTTTTGACCTTTGACCTTGCATTAAGGTCACCACAGGTCAATATAAAAAAATGGCAACATCGTTTTTCTGAATAGGCAGACCCAGTAGAGTAAGTTTATGCATGTTGCCAACAATTAACATGAACTTCATAAAATCACCCTTTTTTTAACATAGCCCCCCCCCCTACTAATACTCAGATTACGGCATTTCTGCAAATCTATATGGGCATTTCCATGAGTTAGTGGACAAACCAGAGACTTCATATAATGGCTTTATCTCAAATAATGTTGCATGTGAGTGGTTTGATTTGCTATGAATCACAAAGGATTGATAGGGGTCATCCTTTCTGACCCAAATTCTGGTTCCTGAATGCCCCCTTCTAGGAGAATCGGCAACCATACACAGAATGCTATATGTAGGACTACATGTGACTAAATCTTAGTTTTTGCAAAAATCTGTAAAGTTATCATTTTTTTAAACAGTTTTTTGCTATGAAATAGTATAAAGCATCTTAAATCACACTAATAACTGTATTGCTTTTCCAACATAAGTCTATTACCTTGAAGATATTTTCAGAAATAAGTCATCGGACAAACTGTAAGGTGAGTTACCGACTCACATGAAAATTTCTAGAAAATCTGAAACGACCCCAACTTGTACCATGGTCAGAAATGTGCACTAATATTTAATGTTTATAAAACAGAAGTCATTTATGTTTAAAGATTGGTTAGGCGATTATATATTTAAATAAAAATACTTTGCAAGTCCATTACTTCCTTCATTATCAATACCAAAGGTAGTTTAGTACTTACAAATGGTGTGTTGAAAGTCTGAGATCCATACGTCATGGAATTTGTGTTTTATGAGAAAACTAATAACGACATGTTACCAGAATGGTTGTTCTTTCTGTGAGTTTCAATTTTGCTTAAAATGCGAATCGCGGTTACTGTGCACCGTAGCAAGACGAGCGGAGCGTCTGCATTGGTCAATCGGCTATCCCTGCGCGACCTTTGGCTAACGGCTGATCGCGACCATTTTGGAACGGCACGTGCACGTTGTGACGTCGCGGCATTTTTTAAAATTTGCTCCTGAGCAAATGGAAAAAGGATGAAGTTTACCGTCCAGATTTTAACCAAAACTCAATATTTTACCCAAGTCTCTATGAGAGGTTTATTTATATTAATCTTCACATTGGATATGATTTCGACTGATTTGATTCATATAGATGTTTTTGACGTGCAAATCAATAACACAATCTTAATGTCTTTTGCATAGTAGACTTTTGAAATTCAGTGCATACTGAATATATGCTTGTCCAAATTGCGTAACGTGAGTTACCGACATTTGACCTTTTATTTCTCATAGTTACCCAAAGAGTCTTCTCACTTTCTGTTGTTACTAGGGACTATCGGGGGGGGGGGGGACACACAAAAAAAACTGGTTATAGCTACGACTAAGAAGAGGAGTTAAATGAAAAAAATAAATTTCAAAACTACGTTTTGAATAACTGCATTTTATGTGTAAGCTTATGGATTACTGTAAATGTATACTTGAAATGATACCAAAAAGACTATTTTCCATAAAGCCTCAAGATTTATGAGAAAAGGAAGGCAATTTATGTTGTAATCTACATGAAAGTGATTGAAGATATAGGTTTCATTTCTTTTTTACTTGGTTATACATGTAATGATATGAATTTGAATTCATTGAAGTTGATATTGATATTGATTTTTTCTTTGTTACTTACCTGAACTATTATTTCCGGAAGCCTAAATACAAACAATCCTGTTTTGTGCATTAACCTAATGGGGTGGGGCCCTATACACATGTCAACTAGATGGGCTATACAATGTGTATCAAAAAAAGTAGACACTTGGAAAACAATTATTACACATAAATTTCATGATCTTGAGATTATGTTTTCATATGAATATTTTACCTTGGATCTAAGCTATCTGATGACACTGTTGGTATTGAATGTATTTCAGCGCATGAGTGAGCACAACCCACTTTTGTCAATCAGCAAAAATGCATTTGCGCACAGAATTGTGTTCTTATAGTCAATGTTAAATGCCTCACAGACCGGTGCTGCAGAAGCTCTCAACTGATGTGCTCAAGTATTGAATTTTTAGCATGCTCAGAGAAGATGTAATATCAATTCTGTGACAAGAAAGACAAAAATGAAAGAATGATTCAGATACACCATCCTAAAAAAGAAGAAAATGTCTTTTTTGGGGGTCAATTCACAGTTCATCTTGCAAACATGACATGACTCATGCATGAAATACTTTCAATACCAACAGTGTCATCAGATAGCATAGGTCCAAGGCAAAATATTCATATTAAAAAATAATCTCAAAATCATGAAAGCTTTTTTAGATATTTTTTTTTCGAAGTGTCTGTTTTTTTTCGATACGCACTGTATTACATGTCACCTACTATAATAACGTATGTCATATATTGCATAAATTAGCAGTTCCATTACCGTAATTGCAATGAATCCTGTTTCATCTGTTAACTGAAAAATGGGGGGGGGGTACATATACAAAATGGATGGCCTTATCTATTATATGTGTCCTCTATCATATTCATTTTTTTTTTGGATTTGTAATTCTGTTTGTATATATACTTATGTTCTTATTTCTAATGTCCCGTATTTGTGTTTGTATTTGTAATTGCATTACTGATTGTACGGTTTTAAATCGTTAAGCTAATGTCATTTGGCCTATGGTCCGTGAAATGAGTAACTGAAATAAATCAATTCAGATTTTTTTTTTAATTTATTGCTTCACCTTTCTACATTACACACATTTTTGGCAGTTTTGGTTCAAAAGCAGGAGAAATCAGGAAATAATAGGGCAGCTTGTGATGCAATTCACATTGAAGTAATCAAAGATATGGGCTTAATTTCTGTTTTTGACGTAGTAATGATGACAACTCATTTTTTAAAACTTATTTCTTAATCTTTCTTATACATAATGAAATGACAGAAAATTATACAATAAGCCCATTCGTAAAATTGAAATTATTACAACTCGCGCATGTACAGGACAAAGTTCATATGAACGAAACGTGTGTAAGAAGACATAAAAAAAGATAGCTCAACGTAAAAGGTATGTGATAAATCATGCATGCACGAGATGCCTCTCCGGGAATGTGCAGGTGATGGTATTCCTTTCAACAGAATGTACCAAAAGCGAAAGCCGCTTCGGTAATTTATTCAAATTTATGAATACTTTCTTTTGCAGCCTAGTGATGGGATATTAGTCGTGTCTACACGTTCGGAATTAAACCCAGGGCTTACCCCAGGTTCCTTAGAGTCTCAGGAATTTGGAGTTAAAGTCGACACGGAATTATGCAAATTCAGGGTTAAACGTAGGATACCTCTGACGATTTACCTCCCAGTTGTCTACACGTTCGAAGTTAGCCTCTGGGCAAACCTGGAGTCCCTTAGAGTCTCAGGAATTTGGAGTCAAACTGAGATTCGTGAGCATGAAATTCGGACTTACTTCCGAAGATCTAACCCCGAGAAACCTCAGGATTATGTCCCAAGACTTGCGAGATAGCTCAGATTCCCAAATTGTTGTGTAAGCTACACACATCGCTCGGAGCTTAAAGGACGATAATTGGGAACACGTGAAATTATCTCCAGAACCATATGAGTTGGGACATACATGAAGTATTATACTAGCTGAAGTGTTTATTTTGGATGGAAGGATTTGCCTTGAATTTATTCACTTGAAGAGAATCAAGCATCTGCAAACCAGTATTTCACTAATCTTGTTCACTGATAGAGATTAATCAAAACCAGCTATACAACACATTTGCATATCGCAAATGAATATAATTGATATATAAATTTAGTTCGATTAAAACGAGTCAACGTTTGCCCACTAAACTGTCACAGCAGAATAATTGCATAGATCACTTGATTCTAAAACGGTTTTCCCCCCAAGTTGAGGGCTACCTCCAATCATAGTATAGGTTTTCCCGGTCATTTTCGCAACTTTTTTTTACTCATTTTAACTTATCAATAGTCAAATTCAACTCGTTTGATGAATCCGGACAAATTGAATTTTCAATTTCAAGTTGGACGTTTTCAAGTTGTCAGTTTTGCTTTTCATAATCACACTTGCCTCTTCATTTTCTAAAAACATCCTGTATTCAGGTATTCATTATTCAATTTCAAACCGAAAGGTCAAGAGGTTATCTGCGCTCGATTTTACAGTTTCTTTTTCATTTACGTGTAATCTGTTTATTGCTTTAGAAGTTCTATTTAAAAACCTTTTAAACAATGGTTGTCCCTAACAACCTGAAAGCTTACCCGATGCTTGCCCGACATAGCAAGAACTAATGTATGCAAGTTGGATTCCAGGTGTTGAAATGTATTCATGTATTCATAAACAGGTTTGCGGAATAGCTTGTTTCTAGGACCCCAAGGAAGAAACATCCATAAATTTGCATACGTTTGTGAATTGGTCTATTCGCATTAATTGGAATCCTTAATGTGCTTACTTAATAACCCTAATTGTTACAAATCTTGAGATTCTTAACTTCAAATTGTTCCTCCACACCAGAACTTCACAGCTAGCCAGGAAGTACACAATGTACATTGTCCTCATGTGACTTGAAATTAAATGAGCGCATTTCATAAGACGATTGCACATTCTTGAATATGAATGCGTGAAAGACCCACACCTGTCAATCACATGAAATTGAAAATACGTTGTGTGGCTTATAATTTGACTTCAGTATTTGAGAAACCGAAAGCTTTGAAATGAAATTGAATATCAGTTGGAAGAAAAAGAATGATTTGTATCACGGTTCATTCTATTTCACTTGAAACTGAATGATCTGGATAACAAATGGAATGCAAAACGTGTGAAAATGACCGGGAAAACCTATATTTACCTTTAAACCCAGAGCCCCTTAACTGTTGCGGTCTGTGTGACAATAGACCTGTTTACAATGTATTTAAATTTATGAATGTTTTCTCTTCCGATGCCTAGTGATGAGCTATTTCTGTTACCTGTACTGCCCCCCATGACAAAAGGGGATCTGACATTTTTGTGTTTCAGAGATATTGAGCAAAACGTATTTTGTTCAAGGCCTTAAATTACTATTCAGTGTTTTGTTTTCAAGTTACACTATCCAAATGTGCAATTTCAAGGACTTTCAAAGTCATAATAACAATTTCTTGAAAATCCCGCCTTTCGTTCAAATTGTCAGTTATGCTCGAATAATATGAGAACAGATTAATGTAATGTCTGGAAGCCAGCTACCGCACTAGTAGCTTTGCCCATAAACTGTTAATATTAATGCAAATTCTTTGCATACTATTCTGACAAAGGTGCTCTTAAACAACCTGACAGCTTGCGGAGGCTTAGCCAGACATATTAATTTATGCAATTTGCATTTTTGGTATTGAAAAATTTATTCATAAGAACAGGCTTGAGACAAATAACTCTGCCACTAGGTTTCAGAAGAGAAACATCCATAAACTTGAATACACTATGTAAATAGTTGCGGCTGAAGATGGGTAAAACAATTTAAAGAGGTTATTTTTTAAAACGTATGCCAGGCTACCCGTATCAGAAATCTAATGCACTTATGGATACAGGGCCATAATTGATAGATTATCACTGGCGTAAATTCCGTGACGTCACCCTATTCATCAGGGGGGGGCGGGGCGAGAATGAAATATAACCATCCCCCCCTGATGAATTAGGCATTTACGTTACGGATTTACGCTCCATGTAGCATTATCTGGCATAGAACTGCCCCCCCCCCCCCCCCGACACAAGGGGGATAACTGACATTTTTCGGTGTATCAGAGATATTGAAAAAAACCTATTTCGTCCAAAGCCTTGCATACTATTCTGATGTTTGTTTCACAGTTAACGTATCCAAATGTGCCATTTCAAGGTCTTTCAAAGTCAGATGACAATTTCCTGAAAATCGGCGGATTTTTGCACGTTCAAATGTTAGTTATGCCTTTTTGTGTGGCCGCCTCTCGGTTCCCCAAAAATTTGATATTAACAAACTGCTTACAAAATCCAATAACATCACAAAACAGTTTGGTTATTGTTGCGTTGCACGATACATTTATTTCTTTTTCGTATATCAGACTCTGAAAGGGAAATAATTTAAGGTGTTTGCCATGAACCAAATCAATTTCCTTAAACCTAATTAAATCATACTTAACTTTGACCAGTTTGTACATAACTTTACCAAGCTTTAAAGTCTTTAAAATGAACAGAAAAGTTTTTAATTTTCAACAAATTTAAAACACTGACATAATACTTGATTTATTTTGAATTTATTGTTTCCTGTAACTAACAAACTAAAACAAAAAATATCGTGAAAAAGACTGCTAGGCAACCCTCTTTTAAAATTTTTCAGTAACTCCATTAATTTCTTACACAGGCCTCTCTCTTTCTTGCTTATCTTTTCCGGAAATCTCAGGAACTTTATTTTTCAAACAAAAAAATCGTTTTTAGATTGAAATTTTGGCTGCGGAAGCAAAATATGCTTTCGTGTTTTTTTTTGCTCTTTTTTTACATATGTCAATCAGGACATTCTAAAACCATATATTATATTTGGAACCAATCAAAAGCTATAGGCCTGATATCCCAATCAATTATATCCCCTTATATTCAAAATAAAGGATTAGATTTCAATATGTAGCGCCTGCATAGTTTTTTTTTCCAAATTATGGTTTTAGAATGCATTTTACTCATTTTGAACAAGAAATGAATATGCCAATAGCATTCAATTTGCATTATACATATCAAATTTAGAACGCGATGTTTTTTTCTTCTCAAACCTAGTGAAGAGTATTTTTCACCTGTGCGTATCAATACATTTTCAATAACCAAAAAATGCAGATGGTTTTTAAATGTGTGGCTGACAATAAACCAAATCTTTACTTATTACAAAAGAGGGATTTCTTTTGAAATGTGCAGTGGATGCGGTGTTTGAACAGACCTTTCCCTCGGCCTGGGAGCGATCAGTTACATTTGCAAAAATCAGGGTTTCCTTATAATTATTAATTTGAATGCATGCCCCGTTAAAAAAAACCAATTCCGATCTTTCCCTCAGTCACATTTGTTGTACTGGCCTGGACTTATTGTATATAAATATCAAATAATGAGTACATTTTGTATATCTTGTTCGCCCAAGACCTGGCATGTAAAGCAGTTGCTAATCATCCTCTTTAATATATTAAAAAAATAATTAATGCACGTATTATGAATCGAAAAACTAAATACCTACGTAACTAACCTAACTACACTAACTAACTAACTAAGTAACTAGATAAATACATAAATACGTCAATAGATAAATAAATGACTGATTGATTGAACTAATTTATAATCAAATATTTTCAGACGTTTCCCGTTAGCATCACAAGAATGGGACGAGGAGGAGGAGGAGAAAGAGGAGGAGGAAAAAGGTCATGTGATGATGGAGATACTGATAATGATGATGATGATCAATACCACTACTAACAATGATAATTTCCATCAGAATAATATGAAACAATAATAATAAGAAGAAGAATACCGCTGAGATAAAAAAAAACTATACTTCCCTGAAACGTGTAGATGTGCCCCCCTACCGTGAGCTGAGAGAAGAGACTATAGTTTCATAATGCATGCAAATTTCATGCGTACCTTTCAGACAAAGGTTGCTCTCGACAATAGCGTGCCGAAGGATTGACAGAGCCTTGCTAGATAAAGCGACACTAATGTATGCAATTTGACCTTTTTTAGTATTTAAAATGTATTCATAGGATCAGGTGACAGAAATAGTTCGTCACTAGGCTAAGGAAGCGAAAACATTATATTTAATTGAATAAGGTATGAAAATGCCTATTGATCGGAGCTTGTGTGTAAGTGTGAGGAATTCAAAAGATCTCAGACCTAAATGAGGTTCATTATAATACAATGACCCAAAAGTTGATCCCGAGCTCACGTATAGACGACGGTGGAAT
>JZLH01S0377974.1:22513-36625 GCA_001188425.1 Eucidaris tribuloides
CTCGCCCTAAGTGAAGTCCTGTTTTTAGTGTGCAATTTTTTTTCCCTGAGCCTGTCTGGTTTCAAAATTTTTGAAAAGGTATTCTGGGCCCAAATTTCTCTGGGGGTGGGGGAAGGAGTATCCCCTTATAATGTAACAAAAGTTAGCCTTGGAACAAATATCAAAATTATGGATCATAAAATCTCTTTTGATTTACCAAATTTTCATAGGAGAAAAGCATGTGATTATACAAATTCAAAGTTCATGTGTTTGACCAAATTGCGGGCGAGGTAGAGACAAAAGATAGTTACCATTTTGGTGCAATAACTCATGAGAGTAAACTTGTCAATGCACAAGGGTTTAAGAATGGGTTGATAGTGAAGATTGACTAGGCCATCCAAACACAAAACAACTAGGCTTCCATTACCCTCATTTTTTTGAATCAGATGAAACCTTTGCTGTGGCCTCTGCAGTTGACCTCCTTTGTCAATGTGGGCGTTGGAATTCTATTGTTCAAACACAATAGACTTACCCATGGATGTATGTTGGTGAGGTCATATTGCAGTCTGAATTCACTGAACTTAAAATCATGTGACTGGTGACCAGGGCTTTAGCCAGGATTTCAAAACTGGGTGTCCAAAAAAAATTCATGGGTGTCCAAAACTATTAATGGGTGTCCAAAGGAAATATCCTAATGCGAAGTCTCATGGCCATGCGCGCGAAATGCGCATCACGAGCGCGAAACGTGAAGTCCTTTCGGCCGGGGTCCAGGGCCCGCTTAAGGGCCCTGGAAGTTCATGGGTGTTAAGTGCTCTCTGGTGAAACTTTTACAATATTTTCATGTGTTTTTATCTCATTGAGAACAAACACCCCAAATATTTATTCCCAAGAGGAAATAAATCTCCTTTTCATCATCAAATTGGCAGCATAAATTTCTTTATTTTCATCACAAATCAGTCAAACTTGATGTTTTGTGTAGCAATAATAACATTTTTGGCAATTTGTATTTGTTGCCAATTTTAGGATTCTCTTATTATTTTGCCATAAAAAAATTCCATGAGCCATTGCAACATATAACTGAAAAATGAGGGCTCATTTTTGGCAGTATATTTTTCTCTTTCTTTTAGTAGGCCCTACATAATTCAGAATTTTTAGAAAACATAATCAAGAGTTATTGTACCAGACCACATTTTGATGTGGTCTCATGCTCATTAGGGGACCAAGTGCATCTTAAATGAGTATTATTCACCATCAGGCCTAATAAATTATCTGTGTAGGCTTGTTCTTGTATTCTTTTGAATATACACTCAAATCTGTCAAATTTGCAGTGGTCAAACCGTCGGAAATTGGTGGTAAAAGAAGAATAAAATATTACATGTATGCCTTCAGGTTTGATATAAAGGCGACTGTTTGAGTAAAATATTTATATCTAGTCCAAAATAACTACAAGGTAATTATGTTGTGCATTCCTGATGCAGTATTACTTAAGAAAAACATACTTTTGGTGTCCAAAGTCACTCCGGTTTCAGGGTAACTTTAGCAAGTTTAACATTGAAAATATTAAATAGTAGCTCTAATTTGCAGGCACAAAATGTGGAAACTAACCGTAGGATGAATTATTATGAACAAAGGGTTGTGCAAATTTGTATTTCTGTACTTGTAAATTTCATCGTACGTGAGACTTTAAAATAGGCTGTAACGGTGAATCGGTTTACCGAAATTTACCGGTTTTTACCCTCACCGAAATTCTCCGTGTCCCAAAAAATGGCTTATCGAATACACCGAAATTTACGGTTAGTCTTAATCGGAAAAAAAAATATCAAAGACAAGACGCCGACATTTGGGCGATGTTAATCACCGAAAAAAAAATATTTGGCTGCCTCAGTCGGTGTTAATATGAAATGAAAAAGACATTCCAAGAAAATAGCACCATCGCCCTTCCGGACATGATCCTTGATGTGCCGACGAAGGAGCTTGAGTCAACATGTGGGTTTTTAGGAATTTTGGCTTTTGTTGGAGCGGTTTTACTGACAGCTGCTTCATCACAGTAACAATCGATTTGAAAGTCATTTGATTATCGCGGGTTAAATCTCGCTGATAACACGATAGGGCTATAAAAATTATCGAAACCAGATTTTTGATGAATCGAATCAATCTACTTTGGGCAGAAATTGGCATGGGTCGTAGCCCTGTTGGGCTGTTACCAAAAAGTTGTCAAAACATTGTTGCATACAGCTATTATAACGAGATCGGAAAAATCAGATGCCAACTGTTTATAAATGACATTTTTTTTTTGGTGGCGTGTTGTGACAGACCACATGCGTTTACATGCAGAAGGCACAATGAAGATTTCTTGGTCCCTCCCACTGCATACAGCGCATGCGCTTGGTGACCTACCCCACACACACTCAGAGCTACATGTAAATCTAAGGCACAACGTGCATATAAAGTCATGTAGAATTATATGGGTGTGTGTATTTGTGTGTGCGTGTTCATGTTGAACGTTGATGAATCAGATTGGCTGAAGGCCTGTCATCAACTGCTAGTGGGCGTGACACACACAGGTGTCATACTTCTAGTGCCTGTATTAGTAAACACCTGCATGTAGCTCGTGGTGGCATGATGCTAACGCCTGATTGGCTGAACAGTTAACAATTGATTATACATGTGCTGATGGTGCACCACAGAAATGTAGCAAAGCACATGTTTTGACTGGGAGTGAAGGGCGATGTATTATGAAGCCAAGGGGGCGGAGCGAGGTGATTATGAAGTGATGGATTGTATGCGAGAGAGACCACAGAAGACAATATGAACACTGTTTGGTTTGATGAGAAAGGTCTCTGCCCTGTCGTCGCGTGATAATCTTTTTTTTTTTGGGGGGGGTTGATCAATGATGATGATCCACTGCAATTCCTTGGAAGAATTTATGGTATTTATTGTCAAATAATTTAAAAGATTACTGCAAAATAAAGAAGAAACAAATTAAACACAATTTGAGTTTGTATTTGATAGATTCTGTGTAGTTTTCTCGCAGCAAATTTTTTTACGCAAAATCGGTCAATCCTTTAATTGGCAACACTTATAAAATAGTTGAAAATGAATACGAAATGATTTACACTGCAAATTGGCAAGAATTAATCTGGAAATTGAAAGGAAAATATTTCCTTTTGATGCAAATAAAACCCTGACAAAAATTGTATATCAAAATGATTAGTGCTCTAAAAAAACGTAATAATAGACCTACTCAGATTGACCGCATTCACCCTATCTATTTCCTCACATAGACTACTGTGTGTAGCCTACTCCACCGTAATTCCCAGGGTGGTGTTTATCCATGCATACATGCCAGTAGACGCATATCCCCCCTCCCCCCCCCCCTAAAAAAAAAAAAATCTTTTGAAAGTGAATGATAATGATCGTGAATTTGTGTGGGAAATTAGCCGCTGAATTTATGGCAGCATGAACCCTCCCTTCAGAAAACCAGCTCACCGAAACAACCATTTTTGTCATGTGCATACAATTGACGTAGATCTCTCTGCATCCTTTCTCTTTCTCTGTCTCTCTCTTAGTCCCGCCCATAATTGTCTGCCGTTCTATGAAATGGCAAACGAATAGGTACAGCTTTGCTGACTGACACCCAGTCAGGATGTGATATCAGCTCCATGGTGATATCATGACCAATCAAAATGTCATTACTGCATGCACGTCACGAACCAGTAAAATATCTCGACAACAGTTACAGTTCACTTCCTGGTCAAAAGATAACATGCTTGAGGGCAGGAGTTTAGTGGATGCTCGGATCAAACGTAGCCCCGCCCCACCACCAGGGCAATTCCCAGATTATTTTGACTTCGACTGCAGCTGCAGGATGTACTGTAGCCTACTAACTAGGCATTTACTCACAACCCCTCAGCAAAGTATACACAACGGTCACACACTGCACTTGAAATCAGGCGGTGCATGTTTTGACTCGAGCCTACTATCTTCAACCGTCGAACCCTGCCCATATCAGATTACAGGCGCCTGGATGTTTTCCCACGGGCTTGCCTATTGTTTAGAATAGTAAGATTCTCAAGAATGATAACAACGCCACCCAGCCTGGATGGGAGTCAATTACATGAATGGAGTATCCCAGGGAGTCAGAACTTGACCTGCGTGGTCACTCCCCCCCCCCCTCCCTTCCCCCATCACCCCTCCCCCGGGTTCGCAAACACATGTAACTCAACTCACAATATAGAAAGCAAAATGTGTGTATGAATCTTCTTTATTTCTTTCAGCAACAACATAAAAATGACACAAATGCAGGCATGTAAACTACCCCAAATTAACCGAGAATGTATGTGTCATTTTGAACTCGTAGTCGTAGTACATGTTTAAACTTTCTTCAAACAATCAAAATGACAAAATGTTTTATTAAAATGCCTCCTCTGATCTGAAGTACCACAAAAGTTCTTGCTTTGTGATGTCCACGAAACATCTGCATTGATGCAGAACATGTACGGGTCTGGCAAGGTGTTACCAAGGAGGTTATTTATTTCGAACCTCCTTGGTGTTACACAAATTTCTCGGCAATGAACATGGAATTAATTTCAGGTATGTGCCACACCAACTAAATACATATGGTCTAGATTATGGAAATAGGCATGTGCCGCAAATCTTGACAGGTTCGTCAGACTTGCAATCGGACGACGGCAAGGGGGCTTTTCCTTTGATGTGACAAGAATTTATGTTTAAATATTCCAGTATCAAGTCTTTGAATTACAGTCACAAAGCATACATTTTAGAACGCGTATTTATACACATTACCGGGCCCGGGCCCTGCGGCGTGGTCTACCAGCCAGTTTGCAGTACAGTGCAGTATAGTACCGTGCATGCTATCGCTAGTTAGTCCAATTATGAAATTCGAAAGCATGGATCTTGAAGTACACGCGGCCGTATGTAAAATGTATACAAAATGGGTCGCGGAATAACGATAGGTTCATTTATTTTTTATGCGATGATAGAGATGTTTAAATGTCATCTTCTTGGAAAATATAGGCGTCTATAAAGAATAATGAGGGCGTCTTTTTTGAAACATTTTCATCAGGGCGTCTTTCAAAATTTCTGGGCGTCTTTCTGGGGAAAGGGCGTCCATTGGACGCCGGACGCCTCGCTGGCTAAAGCCTTGCTGGTGACCCACCACCTGGTTTTGTTCTTGCCAAAAGCAGAGTGACTTGACAATATTTGTGGCATTCATGATTTCATCTCCATTGTTCGAAATCAGCTTTGTGGCAAAGTACTGATAAAATATGGGGTGAAGGAAATGGCTGACAGATAATAATCATGACAATACTGTGCATCTGTTTTCTTTTTCATGACAGAACATCATGTGAATTGATGAAACAATATAATGTGGGTGGTTATGCTTTGTCCTACATGTAGTCTCTAAATTGTTCAGTTTTGATACCCATTTATGTTTTCCAAAACTGAAACCAGTGTCCACTTCCTCTCAGTTCACACAAAAGGCCATTTAGTTCCTGTCGTAAGTTCCTGTTCCTGTTATTAGCTGACTCTATCATAATAAGAGTCACAAGACTGTGACATTTTTACATGTGATTTTACCATTTCCTTGATTAAAAAGAACAAACCCTACTTTTGCACTCAGCTCTTCAAAGAGAGTGTTAGTCACAATGAAGATTGTAATTGTGAATTTGTGTTTCATTTATTACAATGAAGTTCCATTAACAGCAAATACCTTAAACAAGACTAGTCTCGATTCCAGACCATGCAACTTTTTCTCCCTCCGAGTAGCAGTGCGGGTGCGAAGCACCCGCCCTATGCGATGCAGTCGCACTAGTCTTAGTTCAAGACATTTAACTGATGATAGTAGGCCTAATTTCTCTAGGAAATAGGACAAGTTCTTGCATCTGGAAGCCAGACTAAAACAAGACCAGCTTTGTTGAGAAAAAGAGCTGTACTGTCAGTTATGTCCATTACTTGTTGTTTATTCTAAATATGACAACAATTCACTCATTAAATACAGATTCCACATGATATGTTGTCAAAAATTTACATACAATTGAAATATCACATTATGTGGATTTGATTGATAGGGTACTTGTATCCTTACAGGGCACACGTTGAAATATGCCAGCACATTGTCTTGTGGAAATCTTTGTTGATATTATTTGTGACCACATCTGTGACATGTTGATACAACATGTGGAGATAAGAAACTATTGTAAGAACAGTAAAAAGAACATGTACTGTACCACAATCAGGTAAAGTTACTAAACAAAAGCTACTTGTAAATATTCAGATTGCAAGGTACCTATTTATGTTTGAGTTAGGAGGTCCATTGTCTTGCTATATTGACTGATTAAAGATTAGTTGATCTTGAACATGGCTTAGCAAACTTACAAGACAACGTGCTCTTGAGTGCGTCTCTTCAATGCTATTCGGGGCAAGGTCAATTCCATAACATTACAAGAACTTTAAATTGTTGTCTTGCACATAGATCAGACCACTAGTTATCTAATTACATCAACATAAACTATTCAAATAATATAATTAACTTAAAATTTTGGGTTACGCACTTACAGTAGTTGCTATTCAATACTTTACTTTTCCAAGAAAACAAAAGCATTCCCTTCAAGATTAAAATCAGCCCACTTATAATTTTCTATTAGTGATGAATATTTGCTTCTACGTAATCGAATTTTGTTACAAACTTGACTTGAATCGGAACTTGGTATTGATTAAGTACAGTACATGTACTTTTCCATGTACAGGGAATGTGTTACATGTATGTGCATGTGACTTCCTTTGTCACCTTGAGAAGTCTTTGTGATAAGATTAGTCAGCAAGTTTGAATTTGAAAGTACATGTACATGTAGGTTTTCAAGTATTTACATGTACAGACATTTATAATCCATTTCCATGATGATGTTAGGTAATCACCATCACTTTACACTTCATTGCCCTTGAGTGTGTCTCAGGGGTTGCACCGACGGGGGGGGGGGGGGGGGGTCGAACTGTCATCCCCCGTTAAATTTTCAAAAAATCAGAAATTCATGGGGTTATTCTTGAAATTTTTAGGCTTTTCGTCATTTTCATCCTCCTTCCCCTGTTGGTTTTCGCCCTCCCTATATTTTACCCTGGCGCCGCCCCTGGTTTGTATAAAATTCTAGACTACAATTCGGAAGGCAACAGTTAAAGCTAAGAATAAATGTGAATGTTGCATTATGACACAAATCATAAGCACAGTTTACTTTGTACTGACCACAGTGATAATGAATGCTTGTAAATGTTTGCACTTCAATTAAATTTGTATCAAATTATTCAAACGTGTTTGGATCATGATGTGTATTTTCAATTTTGTGTAATTAACAGAGGATCAGCGAGGTCCGTTCCAAAATGAATGGCTACAGAATGCGCAATGCAACAAAGACTCAAGGAAGCACCTTCTTGGAACCAAGTAACATCCAACTTCCAGACACTGTCGACTGGCGCACCAAGGGATACGTCACTCCAGTCAAGAACCAGGTAAGAGAGATTACCAACCCTATCTGTTGACATAGTTTGTTAGTCGCTCACTTCCCATGATTTCTAGAAAAGAGCTGACAATTTATGGCATGACGAATAACTTCAGACAAACTCCTAGTTTGGATTGATTGGTTTTCATACCTGACATACCAGTACTGAATTTCTCTCATGCCCTGAGAGAAGTAAATTCCATAGAAAATTACACAACAAATTTCCCTGTCACAAGACATTCTGAGGTAGTTCTATTAAAATGAGTCAACTTTTCATATAAAAAAATAAATTCACAGTAGTATCCTTGCATACATGTAGTCTACTTAATTCTAGAATATAGTTTTATCCCAAGCTGAGGACTACCCCCAATCACCCAATCATCCATTTACCTTAAATGTGCCACCATCCAAATGCCACAGTGCCATTGTCCTAATCCCCATCATGCCAGCTCCCAATCCCCCACCAATAGATGTGCAAATTTGGGTGTAAACATGACATTGGCAAAGACACCGTAAGTATGATAACCGTACAATGGCAAGTCAACAGATGAAAGAACATGAAATAAATTGTCCTCTTACAATCTTCTCCTGCAAATTTGTGTGTAAATATGACATTGACAAGGCACAGAAAGCGTGATAATGGTACAGTGGCAAGTCAACGGATGTATGATAACAATACATTGGCAGTGCAACCCATTGGCAATCAAAGAGTTAATGAATTTTATTTTGTCATGTTTTCAACAGGGTCAGTGTGGATCCTGCTGGGCCTTCAGCACCACCGGATCTCTGGAGGGACAGACATTCCACAAGACGGGAAAGCTGGTCAGTCTCAGCGAACAGAATCTGGTTGACTGCTCCCGGGCGGAGGGTAACATGGGATGTGAGGGAGGCCTGATGGACCAAGCTTTTGAATACGTCAAGAAGAACAATGGCATCGACTCTGAAGATTGCTACCCATATGATGCTGAGGTGAGCTTGTATATTCTTTTGACTTGATATTTTGATTTTCAGTTACGAATATTTGATGGACCAACACTTCAAGATACATTTTTTCATCATTGTGGAGTGGTGTCATTTTCACATTGAGGTTGAACTAGTCAGTTTCATTTGATGCTATGGTAGATGTAGTAGTAAGTGTAATAATGACAATAATGATGATAATAATTATAATGCTGCTACTAATTATAGTAATGATGATGACAACAACAATGGTAAAATAATAATAGAAGTGTAAATACAGGAGCCTCTAAGCACATAGAAAATATAGAGACTAGTGTGATGATTGTATGAAGCATATCCACACTGTAGATCTGGGCTTTATTCAATAGCTTACTTATGTGATTACATCTGTTAAAGGGGGGGGGGAGAGGGGAGAATATTTGTTTTTGTATTTAATTTCCTTTTTGTTGGAAATGTGTTATTTCATTATGATTTGTATCCTTCAGATCTACTCAAATCCGTTCGGATTACAGATGTTCACAGAAATGAACAACCTCCTAGATTCTCTTATGTGCACCAATACAATAGATTATGTTAAGTCTGCTTTGAAAACACACCTGTTCAAATCACCTGATATATCTTGAATCTTATTATATGGAACCTCTGTAATCCTTCTTTCGGTATTTTCTCAGTGCATAGGGATGTGTTCAGCAATGTGTTTAATGAGCTTTTGTTGCTGTTATTATTGTGATGTTGACAATGATAATATTGACTCTGGTTATTTGTCCAATTTAGGATGAGCAGTGCCATTACAGGACGTCATGTGACTCCGCAGAGGTCACCGGTTACACAGATGTAACAAGTGGAGATGAGGATGCCCTTCAGAAGGCTGTGGCAACCGTTGGACCGATCTCAGTCGCCATCGATGCCAGCCACACGTCATTCCAACTGTATGAAACTGGTAGGTCACTCATTTCAAGAAATTCAGAGAAATATACCTTGTGATAATATGACAATCAAGTGTTGCAGAATTCAGGTAGAAATTGGTATCGCTGCCATTGAGAGGAATAGTAGAAATACATGTATGCTATTATTTGATGTTAAATTGACTAACAGGTTAGAATCTTCAAGTGAGTTCAGTACATCGAAACTTTTAACAGTGAAATTCATGTGTTAATGAATATATTGATTGGTAAAGAACCTGTCAATATTGTAGTATTTTCATGTGTTTGACAGAAAATAAACCTTTAACCCTATCTGGCCCGGGGGGGGGGGGTCTAAATAGCCCCCCCCGTCGACAAAGTTCGCGACCATTCTGCCGTGCGAAATTTTTTGACCGTCGTCGCTCGCTGACTTTTTACTTTCAAGTGTTGCGCATCTTTTGAGACCAAATTCGCGACGTCCGGGTACGCGGTTCCAGAGTTACGCAACTTTTCGTACTTGCATGTCACACCAAAAATCGCTCAAAAACGTGAAATCGTGTGTTATTTCAATGCAAATTGTGTTTTCAGCCCAAATTCATAAATGTATGATTATTTTTACTTTTACTGATTGAAATTAACTAATTTTATGCTGTTTATGATCGCAAAAGTGTCCCCAAGAAATATCATCGAAAAAACAATAAAAAACAAAAGGTCGAAAAAACAAAGAAATACATAAGAAATTCATGAAATAATAAAATACATAAGATATTAATTCTGATTCAGCATTTTTTTTGACAGATAATTGTTAGAAATGTCAAAAAGAATATTATCACCAAAAATTAGCATTCTGTGAGCTGTTTAAAGGGAGTTTATAGCAAAAATATTGATTTTATATCATAAATATGCATATTAATTACTTAAAATAGAAGATAATATTTTTCAAAATCTAACTAACAGTCTCTGGAGATTACGGTCCGGCTCTATGCACGTGCAAATTTTCGCGGCGATCGGCGCGATCTAGCGGCCGAGATCTGAAGGGGGGGCAAATTAGCCCCCCCCCCGGTAATGCAATTTCAAAAAAGCCCGGGGCTGATTAGGGTTTAAATTTGGAGGACATTATTAGTTTTGAGATATTAGAATGGGAAATTTATGTTTTGAATTTCTTATTCCTATAATTGCAAAAGAGAGTGATGCATGGTTTGGCTTGAACAACTCCCCTCTCCTACTCCTGAGTCGCTCTTCCTCCTCCTCTCCCTCCTGCCTCCCCTCCTTCATCCCCTTCCTCCTCCTATCATCCCCCTTCCTCCTCCTTCATCCCCTTCTCTCTCCCTCCTCCTTTCTCTGCCTCCCTCCCCTCCCTCCTCCTCCTTCCCCTCCGCTCCTCTTCCTCCTCCTCCCTCTCCTCCTTCTCCTTCCCTCCCTCCCTCCTCCTCTCCTTTACCCTCCCTCCTTCTCCTCTCCTCCTTCTACTTCTTCTTCTACTTCTACTTTTATGTCTTCTTCTTGATATATTATTTATATATATTTATTGGCTTGTATTTTAAATCAGGTGGTATGATGAGCCGAATGCAGCACTACCCAGCTAGACCACGCGTGTTCTGGTTGTTGGATATGGAACATATGAGGGTACCCCCTACTGGCTCGTGAAGAACAGGTAAACAAAATGTACCCCTGAAGTTAATACATAATTGGTAGGTACTTATTAATTGGTAAAATTATTTCATGCTGAAATTGTGTGATATTTATCCTTTCAGTGATATATATTAAACAGCTATTAGTTAAGATAATGATAAAAGTAATTTAACTTTGCATGTGAATATACCCAGGTCAACTTTACAAAATGATGGCATTTACAACTTCATCTTTGACCATATTGAAAGCAAACAGCTCATAGACGTAAAAGTTAAAATGTAATTTTTACACGAAAGCTCAAGGTTTGTATAAACCTTTGTAGAAAAAATGGAGCGACTTCAAATCATGAGCATTTTTGTAAGGGATTTTGTCCCTTTCATTTTCTTGAGCAGTGTTCACATTGTGCTTAGATAAATGGTTCTTATTACTAAACATTGGATGTGCCGGTATCTTCATTGGGAGTGAAGCTTTAGTCAGAGAGGCCAAATTTCCGGATTTCCAGATTTTTCCGTAAAGATGAAAAATTTCCAGAATTTTCTGGATTTGCTGAGTTTGTCAAAAGGAGGGAAAGATCTTTAATGTGAACTTAAGATTGTTATTTTTTTGAATTCCTTTTGGTTAGGAAGTTATTGTAACAAAAATCGGGGGCTTGTCCAGGAACATTTAGCTTAAATATAGTTTGTTTATTCCTTGGGCTTGTCGCTCCGCTCTCTCGCACGTGAATTTCAGGAAATTTGGAATGCTCCTTGTGGCATTTCTGTTTAGTAATTTGGCATGTTTATTATATAGTCTTAATTCGAGCATATCAGTCAGTTTGTACACTGCTGCATTGTATACCCACTTCTGTTAACTAACTTTCCCTTGTATTATGTTCGTTTTTTTATCTTCACAGCTGGGGTGAGAGCTGGGGTATGAACGGATACATCATGATGTCCCGAAACAAGGACAACCAGTGCGGTATAGCCACTTCTGCCAGCTATCCACTCGTCTAATCATCTCTGCCTTTAATCTGTACTACATCTTCCCAGTTCTCCCTCGATTTTCACGTAACCGATCACTCCTCGTGGTGTACTGAATCCATGTGATCATACTATAAGCCCTTCTTGTAGTTGATCCCTGAATTTAGCAATGCAGTGCTGTACCAGTCATTAATTTTTACAGTTTCACACTTTTGTATTCTTAGTCAATGAAATATACTGTGAGAAATAAAAATTGTGAGATTGAATTCAGATACAGCACTTATTCTATAAAGCGTTACACTACCATATTCTCGACCATGTAGTACCACAAAGTGGGTATGGTTTTGTTGTTGTGGTACTAATTGGTTAATGTCAATATTTCTATGTTGACTGCAATGTAAGATGAATATGATTATCCCTCAGGGCTAAAGCAATCTCGGAATGATAGGTTTGATCAAAAATGTTTTACAGCACTATCTTACTTGTAGTGACACATGACCATGGGCATTCATACCTGGGTCAACACACAGTGTATGGAGGAGTATGGAGTAAACATTTACCCGTAGGAATACTGAATTTCTAAAATTAAATTTAAGAGCTGTTCCACACTGTGTGCCTTGCATCAAGTTCAAGATCTGGTAGTATTATGATTGATACTAATAGTGTGTTTGCATTCAAAACATACAGAGTTCTTTGTCTTGGAAAACTTGAAATAATCATTACATGAACTCATGTTTACATTCCTTCAAAGTCTTCACAGCTATTTTTTCTTCTGTTTGTACAGGAAATAATGCTTAAGTAATTTGTACATTTTTTGGAATGCATCCTTCATTAATGAACATTAAATGCTAATTATTAAAATTGTAATATAGTAATTAAAGTTTAAATTTCAAGTATGTCAGATTTCTGAACAAATTAGGATATAAAGAAGATGCAATACCATTTGTGAATTCAGTAATGTCAGATTGTACTACCCCAGAATATGCTTTAACAACAGCATTGTGACAGTGTCAGATATGATATAAAGTGTGTGATGAATACATTTGATGTTGATGAAGATTTGTTGAAATTCAAAATTGTTATGTATGCAGGAAAATGATTGTTAAATGTAATATGCAAATTTGTAGCTGTAATTTCAAGAACTGTTGAAGATTATGCATATCTGCAAACAATGATCAATACTTCAATTTAGATATGTCATTTATTTTAGTTTTTGGCATGTAGTTTTTGCTAGACTCCTAATTTCTCACAGTCTTGTGAGTTTCAAATTGTCCAATACCTTCATGTAAAACCAAATGAATTAGACAATTGAGGCCTTGTGACTTAAGTCAGATTCAACCCTACATTTTTTGACTCTGTCACCAACATTTTCAAACTGTTCATAAAGTTTGACTGTAACTTTAACAGTTAATGATAGTTGGAATAATGCAGTGACTTGGACAATCTGGTGGGTCATATTAAAAATGTAATCATTGTCCTTTAGAAGGTCCTGAATGAGTGAAATTTTGAAAAGGAGACCATTTTCTACCAGTAAATTGGAGATAAGAATATCTCTCAATCTTCCTTCAAGAATGCTCTAAGAAATGTTATTCTAATGGGATAGTGCAGACTCCATTCTATCACATCATTGGCTTATTTTTTTCTTCCACGCCACCATTTGTGCATGTTGATCCAATCATGGGAAATTGGAATGTGTTGTATCAATGCCAACGTGTATGGGATGTACCAGTCCAAAATCTTTTGCTTGCGGTTATTTCTCCATTTCAAATTGCTCCTTGGATATCACATATATAGTTCTGAAATGTAAACTTGAGGTTTGTACTTTTATTCTGGTGCAATGCGGTGTTGGATTTTGTAACACTTTCCAAGCTCGGGTGCTTCAGGCTTTTCAATTTATGTTTTTGTAGTGTTAGTTTGTTGTATGGTATTTTTGTGTTGGGATATGTGTGCTAGTGGTAGATAACTCATACCTTTCTGCTGATTTTCACTTGAGGTTTTGTTTCATATATTTATAAAGTACCGTAGCTAACTTGTATCTATTTTTTTCCCTTTTGTTGGAAACATTTTGTCCTGTCGGTAAAAGAAAACTTTCTCTTGCAAGCATGTAATTTGACAAATTCTTTTATGAGGAGTTAGTGAGATTTACTCAATCCATCAAAATTGGGA
>JZLH01S0378073.1:43566-54288 GCA_001188425.1 Eucidaris tribuloides
AAAACGTGTATATTCATTATCCGTCTCTCTGCTTACACTTTAATAGAATGCACTGTACATGTATCATGCAAGCCTTGGCAAACTGTCAGATTTGCCACAAGCAACTGTTGTCAAAAGTATGAGGCATCATTTTGAAACATCGAAAAAACTGGTCTGTCAGAGAGATTGGGTTAACGTGATAACTGTTTCAATTAACACTTAACTAATGTAAGTTTGCCCCCTTGCCACGAAGACTAAGCGGCAATGGTGTCAGTTGCCAAAGCAAATACATGTACACATTTAAAATTTTAATATGTTTATGGATTTTAAATTCTCGGTTCTGCTAACATTAGCAGCCAAAGAACAATCATTGTCCAGTTGGAAGTAAAACTACATGCCTGTGCACATCTCATGTGTGATTAGTTTGTTGTGAAGATGTTTGTAAGGCAGTTAACATACCATGTTCTTATATTACAATTATGAAGTGAATAATAGTGTTTCATGCAATATTGAAGCTGTTGGAGCCTACAAAAATTGTAGTCCATTTACTTGTGTCATGCAGCTGTCACATATTTTAAAGGAGTTTATACCTCCATTTATATGAAACAAATGATTGGGACAAATTATCAGTATTTTGTATGTTACTGATTCCAAACAGACATGTACATGTACATGTAAATTGTATGCAGTATTCTTGTTTTACTGACCAGATTTTATCACACAGTGTTGTATACAAAGTCAATGAATGTATATATAATGACAGTAGTGAAGAGTGAAAAACTGTAAATGTCGCCCTCTACTGTAATAGGGCGTACAAAATACATGATCTTATTGTGGTCCCATTCTCAGGTTTGTTGTGAAGTAAACTAGTAATATCTTATTTCATGATAATGAATATCATTTCTTATGCTTTAAAAACTTGGATACATTAACATCCCCATATTTAAAAGGAAAACAAAAATAATCATTATCAAAATCCTTTACCCAAGTTTGATGTGGATGTATAATAGATAATTGCATTGAGTGATTGTTAATTGTTTATATTAATTAACAGGACATGGTTTAATTAAAGTTTACATCAACTCGATCATCAATGGAATGGCAAAAGAATTACCAGAAACAGGATACCTTAATTTGCTGGTCAGCCATACTGCAGTAAAAGGGATATTATAAGGATTACTTTGTTCAATAGGGCCCTACATCTGTAGATTTCCCTAACAATGAAAAGAAGTGTATATGAAATCATTATAGTGTGTAACAAATTCACATTTTTATATTAATCAAATGATTAAATATTGATCATGAAGAGATTGTAATTGCTTGTTATTGTGTCCATTTACTTACCTGTGTGTGGTGTGGTGTGGTGTGGTTGTGTGATCAGTGTATATGATGTGTAATACATCTTTCTGTCAATTTGATCATAACCGTTTGAGACTAAGAATGAGATATCTCTGGTGTAGGATTTTATGGAGAATGCATGCTATATTAAAATCAAATTGTCTCCAATGGGTTAACAAATTTTTAGTATTGACATTTGTAAATTGCCTCTAGTAATGCTCATTAGTTAATTTTATATAGACAATTAGTCATTTATTTTTGGAGTTATGAAAAGCTATCAAATTCTGCTGGCCTTTTCCAAACTTACATGTAGAAAAAGAGGTGTTTTCTGCGTGGTCTTAACTCCCAACAATAAAATTGAAAATTTGAATAAAGTGGTATATATAAGCAATTACGTAGAACTATTTTCACATGTCAATACGAAAACTTGTTAACCTGTTGGAGACATTTGATTTTAAAGGTTAGTGACATGATTAGGAACACTTAAAAATGCCTGAAGAACCAAATGAGTTTGAAATATACTTACTATACACAAGCTGGAGTGATCTCGCAGCTGGAAGGATTTCCTCCAATTTGTTTACTTATGGAGAATCATGCATGAACATTAATTTAGTTTTTTTAATTTTATCCGGGCACGAGTCAACGTTTGACTACAAGATTTTCACAGGAAAATCCTTGCATAGTTTACTTGATTCTAGAGTAGTTTCAGCCCAGTTGAGGACTACCCCCAATCATGTCATTTACCTTTATAATAACATGCATTCTCTATAGATTCTAACCGGAGATAGCTCGTGCGTGTTGTGTGTGTGCGCTGTGTGCGTGCGTGTTGCGATGCGTGTGTATACAGTGCACTCTCGTTATAAAGACACTGATATATCAAAATTTCATTATAAAGAAGTAAAATCTTGTCCATATCTTGGGATTTCCTTTGTATTCTATTGTTTTGGCAACCCCAGGCGCGGTTCTACGGTGGGGGGCTTTGGGCGCTTGAGCCCCCAAAATCGGCTCAGCCCCCCCAAAAATTTTCGGACCACAAAATGTTTTACAATGAAAATATTAATAAATAAAACTAAAGTGATTGAGCAAAGATTAAATATGAATAGTAAGAAGTTACAAGACTTTATAAATATGTATTTACCATGCCAGAACGCGTCTTTTTATTACATATTTCAAAAAAGTCTCTACGCTTGCTCGGTCGCTTCGCCTCCCTCGACTACCCATTAACATTTTTTCACATATTAGGCTTACTACTGTTCATCTTCCTGAAATACTGACAACAATCCCAATAATAATTTGCATAAATACACGTTTAAAATATATGTATTACTCTGTGCTTAGAAATATGTCTTTGCTATGTGTATTTTAAAAATTTCTTGTCATGAGTTCCCCATCCCACACTCGTCTTCCGCCCCTTCGCAAGTATGAATACTGAATTACAGTTGTTCACATACTGAACATCTTTCTGAAATCCTGAATCTTTATCAAATGTACCTTAAAAATATCATTTAATCATGCCTAAAAAACACGTCTTTTCTGTTTGTATTTTGAAAAAAATTTTCTAACGTGGGAGGGGAACCCCTCTCACACACAATCCTCCAGCTCGGTCGCTTCGCTCCCTTACAAGTATCACTACTCTCATACAGTTTTCCACATTACTTCCTGTAGGCCCTACATCTCTTTGAAATCCTGACTATTAATCAGTAATAATCTTTACAAACCTTCAAAATATATGTAATTTACCATGCCTAGAATGCACGTCTTTTCTATGCGTATTTTCAAAACTTTTCTGCCGTGGGAGGGGGTTATCACACCCTCCCCCACACGGTTTGCTTCGCTCCCTCGCAAGTATGATACCGATCCCTAATCTTGATAAAATATACATTGAAATATGTACTTACTATGCCTAGAACCCGTCTTTTTTATGAATATTTTTCAAAAAGCTCCTATCGTGGAGGGTATGCCCCCTCCCACATCCTCCCCCCGCTCGGTCGATTTGTGTCCCTAGCAAGTACGAGTACCAAATTACAGTTTTTCATGTATTTCCTGCACATGTTTTCGAAAACCTGCAACAATCCTAATAATCTTCATGAGATAGTCTTTCATGCCTAGAAACCATCTTTTCTATGTATTTTCAAAAAGTTCCTACCGTGGGAGGGGTGTCCCCCTCCCCACACCTCCCCCGCTCGGTCGCCTTCACTCGCCTGCAAGTATGACTTCTCAATCCCTAATCTTGATAAACATAACAACCAAAGACATATACCATGCCTAGAAAAAAATCTTTCTATCTGTATTTTCAAAAAGTTTCTCCCGAGGAGGGGGTGCCCACTCCCACGCAAGTATGTACTCCCAATCCCCAATCTCGATAAAACATACCATTGCCAAAAAAATATGCGTAGAAACCCATCTTTTCTATGCGTATTTTCAAAAAGCCTACGTCGGAGGGAGTATCCCTACCCACCACTCCCCCGTTCGGAGGTTTCGCTCCCTCGCAAGTATCACTGCCAATTACAAATTTCACATACTTCTTGTAATCTTTTGGAAATAATTTCCATAATCTTTATAATAATATACCTTCAAATAATTATTTACCATGTCCAGAATCACGTATTTTCTATGCGTATCTTCAAAAAGTTCCTGCCGTGGGAGGGGGGTTATCCACACCCTCCCCCACACGGTTGCTTCGCTCCCTCGCAAGTATGATACCCGATCCCTAATCTGACAAGTTCCTACCGTGGGAGGGGGTATCCCCCTTCCACACCCTCCCCCCGTTCGGAAGTTTCGCTCCGTCGCAATTATCACTGCCAATTACAATTTTCACATTACTCCTGTAATCTTTTGGAAATAATCCCGAATAATCTTCATAAAATATACCTTTAAAAACATCATTTACAATGCCAGAATCACGTCTTTTCTATGCGTATTTTCAAAAAGTTCCTACCGTGGGAGGGGTATACCCTCTCCCATACCTCCCCCGCTCGCGTCGCGTTGCTCCCTCCAAAGATGACTTCCCAATCCTAATCTTGTATAATATACCATTGCCAAAAGTATTGTTTACCCTGCCTATATAAAAAACATCTTTTCTATGCGTATTTTCAACAATGTTCCTGCCGTGTGAGAGGGTATTCCCCCTTCACAACCCCCGCCCCCCCCCCCCCCCCCCCCCCCCCCCCCGGTTTCGGGGTTCGCTCTTGGCCCCATTACAATTTTACATACTTCTGTGATCTTTTGAAATTAATCACCTAATAATCTTCATTAAATATACCTTTCAAATATTTATTTACGCATGCCCAGAATCACGGTCTTTACTATTGCGTATTTCAATAAGTTCGCTACGTGGCAGGGGGGTATCCCCTTCCCCGCCGCTCGGCTCGCTATTGCTCCCTCGCATGTTTCCGTCAAGCCCCCCTTGTGCCCCCGAAAATGTTTTCTCTAGATCCGCTGCCTGCATTTGACCAAGAAATGAAATACTGTACAACAGTACACCACGACGTGTAAAGTTCTAAATATATTTGATTTTATTGTTTACATGATGGCAATATATCACACCTCATTATTCAGCCAGCATGATGTCATTACAAGTGATTATTATGTTACCAATTATTGATTGATAAGACATGAAATACAAGACAAAGAAAATGGGAAGTTTCATTTACATTTAAAATATCTTCACCTGACTCTACAGAATAAAATTGAGCTTACAGATCTACAACCAGTAGATTCAATTATACTAACCTATTACAGTTTGTACTATCATATGCTAGCCTAACTTTCTCAATCCCCAGCCTAATTACACCAGCCCAATGACTGCACAATCATGATCAACTTTACACTATTTATTTCACATTAAACTTACATGTAATATACAACCATATTTATACAGGAATTTGGAATAGGGAATTGAAATAGGAAGTTTGAACAACAGGCATCAACATGGAAAAATTTATGCTGTATGTATCTGCACAATTCTTGTTATTTCTAATGGTTACCAGTAATCTTCGAGCATTTCATCTGAAATGCATTTATTTTCACTTCTTGTAATTATTGTTTCTTTGTTACAAATACATTACATACCCTGCAGATTACTCAATTAAGCAGAAACGGTCACAGTGATTACTCGGTTAATATTACAAAATATACTCTATGAAGAACCATATAACATACCTGCTGTATATAAATCCATGAAATAATACAATTTGAAATTATCGTGTTTTCCATAAGAATGCATCCATTAATTTAAATACATAAGGAGAATGCTCCATAACATCAAAACCTTGCATCTCCTTGAAATTTCAAATGGACGGTTCAGATTGATAACTACTGCAGTTTGTATCAATAGTCAAATGAATGAGTTGTCATGGTTACACAGTATATGAACTTATTTACAACAAATTCACAAACTAGACATCGATTTAAGTGCACTGAGCATATATGCAACTCTGTATAAACTCTATGCAACTCTGTAACTCTATGCAATGCAAATGCAATGCATCTCAGCAGATATTTAGATTTAGTTCTACACATATGTTGTCAATATCGACAATGCACATGGTAGGCAATATATTTAAATAGAGGCATTTCAACCCTGCATCAAGTTCTTCTTGTGGGTCACCAGCTATCAGCTGATGTGCAAAATTCATGCCACACAAAATGGACATTGGACTCTAGAGCCAGTTTGGGGTCCAACTCGAGTATTTCATAACAAACACACTCCATTCTGTGGAGAATAAAATTCACTTCCCTATTGTCAATTTTCATTTGCTTTGAGATACATGAAATTGTAGCATGCATCACTGATTGAGAATTACTAGCTAGACTATTAAAATCATTAAAAACTTCATTTCATCACTGATAGATAGTACTAATCAGATATGACATGTAAAACTGCATAATACATTACAGAATAGGCTAAAATCTGCTGATAACATAAACATGCAATATTTTCAATTTTGTATGTGTACATGTGATTTACAGTATTTTAAATAGAATAAAACACCTTTTCACCATCAAATATGAAAATTGATCCTGCAAAGTGTACTGTAAAATATATACTCTAAAACATTTGCAGTTTTCAGGTAAATTTATACAAGAAGAAAAATCGGAGTACATTACGCAAGAGAATTGCCACTATGCTAATTTATATGCCAGGACATTTCCACCCAATACAACACACACATTTGCATATTTTTTTTTATAGGGTAGGTGATGTGTTGACTATTAAAACAGACTGAGATGGGACAGACAGTCTACACCAGACTTGGTTTACTGGTGATGTACAGTGTATGGGGGGAAAAATTCCCTTTTCTGGAAGTACATGTACATGTACATGTAAGATGGTACCATATTTTCACAGTGAATTTGAAATTAGACACGAAGTATTAAGTGAAATGGTAAAGACATGATATCCTTACAAAATATATACCTATTTTGATGAATGTACAGATATGACAGCAATTATTTCTTTTAAAAATAGATAAAAATAAAACGCTAAAAAGAGCTTCAATGTCACAAGAGCCTGCAAATATACAGTATAATCCCCCTCTACCCCCTACCCACCCCTCCTCTTCCACATGCACAAACCTGCAACACTTTGGTTAAAATTTTTCACACACTAATTTATTCAAGGAAACAAGGCAGATCTTATAAGAATTTGGTGAATTTTGGTTCTTTCAATAATAATCACAAGTTCATGAACCAAACTTCACAATACTGTGTTGATGACCTATGTGAATGGCAACTAGATCATTCTATCAAAGATAAAAATGGAATCAAACCCATTGAACAATAATGAGGGAGAATTGAATATACTGTATTCTATGCGGAGTTGCTACAGCCTACAAATACTGTACGTCTACTATATACAACAAATCAATTAAACCCCAAAACTGAGGGTAAAGCAACAACAGTGTGTGTTGTCTTTAAAAGAAAAATTAGGATAATTCATGAATTTCACAATTCAGCTTGTAAAGCTTTCAGTCACCCACAAAAGTAACAAGCTAGGACAAATAAAATAAAAGATCTCTTTATAAGTATTTATCTCATAATATTGACACTACATATCAATACATTGTTCCTTTCACAAACCATAATCTAAATTTCTTTAATTTGGCAGTTTGAACTCAAAATATGAAAGTGATAAAATTGAATTTGGGTTGATATCCAGGATAAAACAACATACACCTGCGAAGGACATTATACCACACATTATATACAACAATCAATCAAATGCTACAATTCTCCACAATGAGGATAGGATGGCACAGAAACCATACCACAATCTCATTTTCTAGTTATTGAAATATTATATTACATAATATATTAATATGCATGTATAATATACAAATATATACTGATACGAGAGTCTCTGGTTGAAACTATGACGAGCCCGAGGTTACGTGGACTGTACTATTTTCCCGAGGGGCGCAGCCCCGAGGGAAAATAGTTACAGTCAGCGTAACCGAGGGCATCATAGTTTCAAACAGAGACTCTCAGGATAGGATATATTTGTTTTATATCCGTCATCGAATTAACAGGGAAATTACACAAAGAAAAAAAAAGGAAAATGAAATGCACTTACGGTAACCCCTACGAGTAAGTGTGTGTCGCACGGCATACAGATGCGCGATATTTTTACTTGCAGTACGGATAGGGATACAATTCCATAACGTATACTCTAGTTAGTCGAGTACCAATTTCATAAACCTATAAAACACTAATTTGATCCTCATTCTTATTTTAACTATGATCCTAACTCAAACTCGACGAATTTAACCCAGTGTTAATCTTAAACTTTGCCAGACTTTCATACGGGTGTAGCACGCATAATGTCTTTCACGCACACGGAAAAAAATAGCGTACGGTACATGTGTTTTGTACACACGATTTATTCGGCTTTTTAAGCTCAAATCGCGATTTCGCTGTTGGGTACTAGTCGGTCGTGGGTGGGGCAAATAGTATAGCACCCTCATTGTTGAGAGATTAATGTACTATGGGACTCGATAAGAGTCCCATAGTACTTTACTATTGTCCTCTCCGAAAGTTATAGTACTTTCAGAACTACACTCACAGAATAGTGTGCTTATTTTTGATCATGTGACATACTTTTGACCAACCAGAATTCAAGAAACTTACAATGAGGGATATAATATATATTATGGATCATATATGTTTTATCAATTGAATATCAGCAGGACGGACATTTCAGAATGTGGTCTGCTGCTATAATTCATTGTTATATCTTGCAACCATAGAATTATTTTAAAGACCTGCTCGTAAAGGGGTCTAAATGATTGTAGCTTGTTTAATTGCGAATGATTTTCCATCAAATTAACAAGGTTGATTCACAACTCAAGTGTACCACAGGCATGCAGAACACTGCACTTTATAATTTGTTATAGCAGAACTCAGAATTGTAAATCAACTAATTTTAGTATTGCATTAGACCCTAAAGAAATGTATTTAGAACACATAAAATTAGTCAAGTCATGTGTATAACAGCATACAATCCACAAACCATAATCAACATAATTTACCACAACTCTCGTCAATTCATCGCTTCCGGAGATTATATCTACTCTGGATTCCATCATTCGCATTGATTTCTGGTTCACTAACGCCATTTTCTTTACCGGCCGCATGTCCGTTACTCTGCGTCAGCTTCAGCACTTCTTCCATGGGTCCGTTGCCTTCCAGCGCCGAAGGACTCCTGAACGAACCACCGAGTCTGTCCCACAGTGTAAAGAACTGGCCATAGTTGTAATTGTAGAATAGGTGATGGTCAGTGTGATGGGCGGATCCATTGATGAATGGTTCGACCGGAGTCGGGACCCTGTAGTCACCGTCGTGGATGCTAACAGTCCAGAAATTGACGAACACAAACATGGCGAGGTAGATGCCCTTGTGGAGGGGGAAGATGAAGGGATACAGGTGGTAGGGGAGGCTCTGGAGAAACCCGTCAACAGGGTGGAAGGCGTGGCTGGCGAAGGGGGTGGGGACCTTCCATGTGTGGTGGATTTTGTGGAGGTGACGGTAGACAAAGGGGTGGTGAAGCCAGCGGTGGATCCAGTAGATGCACATGTCGGTGAAGAACAGGAAGCTGGCCACTTCCCACGGAACACGCAAGATACCTGTAAGACAGGAGATAAATCATGCAAAATATCAAATGCTGTTTGACATGTGTTTTGTTGTTGCTGGTGGGGGAGAGGGAGGGGCTGGCTTTTTCTGTAGAGGATTTCTGGGTATCCACCATTCCAGTTTTGATAAATGGTAGCAGGTTCTTTACAGATAAATGACATGATTGGGGGTAGTCCTCAACTTGGGGTAAAAACTATGCTAGAATCAAGTAAACTATGCAGGGATTCTACTGTGAAAATTTTGTAGTCATTTGCATGATTTATCTCTGTCTTACAGGTATCTTGCGTGTTCCGTGGAAGTGGCTAGCTTCCTGTTCTTCACCGACATGTGCATCTACTGGATCCACCGCTGGCTTCACCACCCCTTTGTCTACCGTCACCTCCACAAAATCCACCACACGTGGAGGTCCCCACCCCCTTCGCCAGCCACGCCTTCCACCCTGTTGACGGGTTTCTCCAGAGCCTCCCTACCACCTGTACCCCTTCATCTTCCCCTCCACAAGGCATTACCTCGCCATGTTTGTGTCGTCAATTTCTGGACTGTTAGCATCCACGACGGTGACTACAGGTCCCGACTCCGGTCGAACCATTCATCAATGATCGCCCATCACACTGACCATCACTATTCTACAATTACAACTCATGGCCAGTTCTTTACACTGTGGACAGACTCGTGGTTCGCTTCAGGAGTCCTTCGGCGCTGGAAGGCAACGGACCCATGGAAGAAGTGCTGAAGCTGACGCAGAGTAACGGACTGCGGCCGGTAAAGAAATGGTGTTAGTGAACCAGAAATCAATGCGAATGATGGAATCCAGAGTAGATATAATCTCGGAAGCGATGAATTGACGAGAGTTGTGGTAAAATGTTGATTATGGTTTGTGGATTGTATGCTGTTATACACATGCATCTTGCTCTATTTTTGTGTTCTAAATACAGTTCTTTAGGGTCTAATGCAATACTAAAATTGGTTGATTTACAATTCTGAGTTCGCTACATGTATAACAAATTATAAAGTGCAGTGTTCTGCATGCCTGTGGTACACTTGAGTTGTGAATCAACCTTTGTTAATTTGATGGAAAATCATTCGCAATTAAACAAGCTACAACATTTAGACCCTTTACGAGCAGGTCTTTAAAATAATTCTATGGTGCAAGATATAACAATGAATTATAGCAGCAGACCACATTCTGAAATGTCCGTTCTGCTGCTGATATTCAATGATAAAACATATGATGATCCATAATATATATTATATCCCTCATTGTAAGTTTCTTGA
>JZLH01S0378140.1:9866-33496 GCA_001188425.1 Eucidaris tribuloides
TAACATAAATATTTATCAGAACAGCATTACATTTACAGGTAGGTAAGTAAAGTACCAGTATATTTCTTATTAGTGACGACATAAATAAACTTTACTAAACAGAAGTAGTTGTAATTTGATAGTATTCATAAAATTAAATTAGCATTTCAAAATGTGTATTAATTTAGAATGTATGGATTACATGTATGATGTTAAGACAAAAGCATTTGATGATAATATGTATGGATGATTATGATCATGCAAATCTTTGTGGCAGTAACTGTCTCTGTTAATCAATCTGGGAGAGTGCACATTACATGACTTTATGAACCCTAATAGATCCGGGCTATCTCCGGTCTTGTGAGTCCCGGGGGGGGGGGGGGCCGGGGGGCCATAATCTCAGATCTCAGCCACAGATTGCGCGATCGCCGCGAAAATTTTCACGCGCATAGAGCTAGATGTAACCTACAAGACTGTATCATTTTCAAAAAATACATATTTTATATTTTTTAATAATTAATTTTGCAAATTTATGAATAAAATCATATTTTTACCTATAACTCACTTAAAATAGCTTGCAAAACGCTAAGTTTTGGTGAAAATATTCTTTCTGACATTTCTGACAATTACCTACAAAAAAAATTGCCGAATCAGAATTAATTTCTCATGTATTTTATTGTTTTGGGAATTTCTTATGTATTTCTTTGTTTTTTGACCTTTTGTTTTTCATTGTTTTTTCGATGAACTTTGTCAGGGACTTTTTTGCAATCATAAATAGCATAGAATTAATCCATTTCGACCAGTTAAAGTAAAAATAATCATACATTTATGACTTTTGGCTGAAAACACAATTTGCATTGATTTTGTACACAAAATCACGTTTTTTGAGCAATTTTGGTGTTGCCAACTTGCATGCATGTACGAAAAGTCGCGCAGAGTCGTAACGGTACGTCCAATTTTTGCGAAAATGGTCTCAAATGATGCGCGAGACTTGAAAGTAAAAATCCAGTGAACAGCGCAGTGAAAAAAATTTGCACGGCGGAATAATCAAGAAATTTGTCAAGGGGAGGGGCCATTATGACCCCCCCCCCCCCCGGGGGACTACTTAGGGTTAAGACCATTCACAACTGAGTGACATTCAAGATAATGAACATTACCACATTGAACTGCATTTGTTGCAAGCATGTGCATACGTTATTTTATAATATCCCCATAGCGGAACAGTAATGTAATTGACCTTTAAGACATCATTTAGTATTTTTTACAGGTTTTTTTTTGAAAAATTATAAAAGTCTGCCATTAAATGGTCTGAACATTCTACAGCAAACGTTTATAGGAGTTTATACGAGGAAAGATCTTGAAGCAAGATAAAAAAAATCTTTTACATTGTCTACATTAATGATTATTGAACTAATAATAATACAATGCATGATGGACTTGTAATAAATAACACAGTCACTGACAAATGGGCTACACAAATTGAAATGTATCTTGTAAAAGCTATACATACTTTACATAGCATGTACTGATGAAGTAATGCCACAATATATTTAATTCTAAAGACCTAAGATAATTCAGGATATGAACCCCCCCCCCCTCCCCCAAATGAAAAAAAAAAGAAATAATGATAATAACTTTACAAATAAATACACTGAAAATATGTTTTGGCAAAATATACAAACTATTTACTCTCCATTTTCTTTTTTTTATTTCCTCTCCAAGTTTGTATCTTACCACCTACCCACTTTTCTGAAGTATTTTATGTCTTCGACTTATGTGAAATTATACTCTCATACTCCCCATTGGTTTTCTACATAAATCTTCACTTATTCTCATTTTTTTGTAAAATATCTGATTGCCTCATACATGCTCTCATACTTTTTTGGTTTTCTACAGTTCATGTACCAAGATGCTGCCTCCACATGTAGGATACACTGGCTAAAATTAAACCTGTAAGTCTTTAATGGGGAATGAAACCCAAACATCTTCCTGCATTCAGAGAATACTAGTATAGAATAATAAAAGAAATAAAACAGTGAGAGTTTGAGCAAATTTGGTTGAACCGTTCCAGAGTCATGAATGTTCAAAGCTTATTTAATCATCATTATGGAGGATTTTAAATTGGCAGCTCTACCACTTTTTGAGATAAAAGTGTGGAGAACTCCCCATTGGTTTTGTACATAAATCTTCACTTATTCTCATTTTTTGTAAAATATCTGATTGCCTCTTGCTTGTTGTACAAGTATGTAAGAGCAATAATGATTCTACATGTTTTCCTGAAAGAATTTGATTACCTTCTCAACTAACATTTCAGAAAAACGTAAATTTGTGAAAATCTGTGTACAAAACCTATGGTGAGTTCTCCACACTTTCATCTAAAAAGTGGTAGAGTTGCCAATTTAAGAATCCTCCATAATAAGGATTAAGTAAGCTTTGAACATCCATAACTCTTGAACGGTTCAGTCAAATTTGCTCAAACTTTCAATAGTTTCTTTCTCTTATTTTTTGTATTCTCTGATTGCGAGTAGATGTCTGGGTTTTATTCCCCTTTACGGTAAAATAACATAATGTTACAACTTTTACCCATTGGAGATGATTTGATATCAATATAACATGCATTCTCCACAGACCGCAGCCCCAGATATCTTGTATTTAGTCTCCAACGGGTTAATTATCTCACTTCCTATGAGTAATCCTCAGATATGTCACTCGGAACATCTCTTACAAAACTCTGCATCGCTCACTCTCTCTTTCTCTACACATTGCACAATACTTGGTATACCACAACATATATACAGCCTTGATGTTAAAGGGGAATGAAACCCAGACATCTACTTGCATTCAGAGAATAGATAACAATAAGAGAAAGTAAATGGTTATAGTTTGGACAAATTTGACTGAACGATTCAACGAGTATATAAATGTTCAAAGTTTACATAATCCTTACGTATGGAGGATTCTTAAATTGGCAACACTACCACTTTTTTGAATGAACAGTGTGGAGAACTCCCGCAGTTTTGTCACACAAATTTTCACAAATTTACGTTTTTCTGAAGTGTTGTTGTGACGGCTAATCAAATCTTTCCAGAAACTTGTACAAATTCATTTGCTGCAATACTTGTACAACAAGCAAGAGGCAATCAGATATTTCATAAAAAATGAGAATAAGTGAAAATTTGTGTACAAAGCCAATGTGGAGTTCTCCACACTTTCATCTCAAAAAGTGGTAGAGTTGCCAATTTAAGAATCCTCCATAACAATGATTAAATAAACTTTGAACATTCATAACTCATGAACAGTTCAACCAAATTTGCTCAAACTTTCACTGTTGTATTTCTTTCATTGTTCTGTATTCTGCGAGTACAGGAAGATGTATGGGTTTCATTCTGCTTTAATTAATATTCAAATTACTTGATAAAAGCTCTTTTCATTACTCCTGTATATTATGGCTACTTTTCTGTGGCATCCAACCTTTTGACTATAAACTTGACAAAAAAAAGTAATCATTATCATTTAGCACTCAAAGTTTGCAAAGACAGGAAGTCATTAATGAGTAATGTGTACATATAAAAGATAAAAAATTAAACATAAATCAATGCAATTGCCAATTTACTAGCAAAAATAAATGATTTCACAAATGTGAGCATGATTTAGACGGAACTGAAACATCAACAGGATATTGAAAAGTCAATAAACACCAGAGTTTTATTCCTGTATTTCATTTTTCCAGTTATTACATTCTTGATGATCAGCCTTGACAGAAATAGAAACTTTCCATTTCACAGGAAGGATGTAGCATTACAGGATGGAAATGGCAGAAAAACAGATTTTTTTTTTTACCACATGTGGTGTAATTGCTCTCTTAAAATGGGAGTATTATAACCAGCAGTACTGTACTGGGGGAGGAGACAAGGTACTGCTACTTCTTTCTTGAGATAATGGTAGTATTATTGTATGGATGGTGTTTCAAATGCCTCTGGGAAGCAGCACAGGGATGTGACTTGGGGTGTATAAGGACAACTCCACAAGGGACAACTCTCCCAGATGACATGTCCCCTGCAGAATAGAACTCCCGGATGACAACACCCACGGAGGACCACTTCCCTAGAGGACAACTCCCCAAGAGGATAACTCTCCTGGCGGATAACTCCCCAAGGACACCTAGCCCGGAGGATTACTCCACTGAGGACAACTAATATTTTTAAATCTGGACACATTGTTAATATCCTCTGGGGTGTGGGTAGATGACTTCCCCCCTACAGGATAGCTCCCCCAAATGACAACTCCCCCGGAGGATGGCCCCCCTGAGTACAACTCCCCGAAGGACAACTAGCCCACAGGACTACTCCCAGAGGACAACTCATATCTTTAAATCCAGAAACATTGTTAAACTCCTCTGGGGAGTGGGTATGTAGATGGATAAGGGGTGAGGCTGGGGGGTGATTGAAGGATGGGGTAGGAAGGTGGTTTGGGGTGGAGCAGGTAGAGAAGTGAGATGGGGAGGTAGCTGAGGGGCGGGGTAGGGCAAATAAGTGGATGAAAGGATGAGGGGAGGGGAGGAAGGTGGATAAGGGGTGAGGCAGACCGTAATTGAAGGATAGGGTAGGAAGGTGGTTTAGGGTGGAGCAGGTAGGGCATTGATAGGTGAGATGGGGTGCGGCTATGAAGTGATTGACAGGTGAAGAAGGGAGATGATTGACAGAAGAGGTGGGGATATGGTAGAGGGTAAAAAGTAAGGAGGTGGTTGCAGGGCAGGTGGAGCAGTTTGGGGGAGTGAGGTAACTGAAGAAAAAGTTTGGGTAGGTATTTACAAGATGAGGCAACTAAGGGATAAAAGTTTGAGGTAGGGAGGTGGATGAGGGGTTTTAGGAAGTGGTTGAGTTGTCCGATGGAGAGGTAACTAAGGGGTGGGGTGGTAGTTAAGGAATGACTTTAGGGAGAACTTAAAGAGTGGGATAATGAGGGGTTAAGGAGTGGAGTTGGGAGGTGGTGAGGTGTAAGGAGCTGGTTGGTTCTGGGTGGTGAAGGGGGGCAGCAAGTGGTAGCATGGGGTGGGCAGGTGGTTGGGATTGGGGTGAGTTTGGGTGGTGTAGAGCATTCTATTTGCACAGAAATAATATTAATACCTGCTCCTCATATTGTTTTCTTCAAAGTAAGAATAAGAAATAGCACTTTCTCACACTTCAAAACATTTGGTCAATAACTGGTAATTGGTTGAAGAAACGTCTTGTACAGCTATGAAAATAAACGATTCCCATTCACTTCAGGTTTATAGTGCAGCTTAAGAGCAACTTCTCAACCCGTTGACTACTAGAAAATGTAAATCTCCATAGATTTTGTACACAGCCCATCCGGTTCCTGTACGCAATGGCTTAATGTACCCAAGACAATCTAGATCTCGGGATAAGTGTCTCTTTCTCTTATTATGGACGGTCGATGATCATTCCGTTCATTTTTCTTTCGCTACCTCATCTTCCAGCATCCGATTGATCTCTCGTTCCCATTCCTCGTTCTGTTCCTCTTCTCCCACCACTTCAAAGTCCTGCAGGCAAATAAGATTTAAACGTGAGATGATGTTATCAGTCTCTACATAAAAGGTATCAAGTAAGAGGATCTTCACATAGTACATTGCTGCCAACATGCCTTCATAAAAATCAGTAATATAGCCCTCTTGGAAATTAGAAATACTAACAAATTCTGCATAGAACTACATAGTATTGTTTTTCACAAAATTAGTAATCTTCAGTTCATGTAAGCCAAAACCAAATAAACAGAGACTGAAATTAGTAATCATTACTAAATTAGTAACAGTAGGAAGCTATGATAGTACAAATGTCAGTAACACTGTTACAGGTGCATAGGTTTATGTCACAGCCATTCACAACAGAATAGCACCTTTACCAGTATGAGAAGTTTGAGGTTGCTGAAATATGAAAAGCATGGCTTAAATGCAAACATGATATTGTACTTCCAATCTTTTTTAAATCAACATTGGGCTCGAAAAGGTCGTTGACCCCAGCCAGTAACCTTTGACACTGTGGTGACCTTCAGCTCCCTATGAGACATCTACCACCAAAGTTTAGTCACAATTGGATAAATGGGGGGAAAAGTTATACATAAAAGAAACTTGGTCAAAAAGGTTCAATATTGACCTCTGCTGGTGACCTTTGACCTAGTGGTGACCTTCACATACTTCTAAATTTGCAAGTCTGTATGATCAATCTTCCATTCAAGTTTGATTGTAATTGGAGCATTTAGCACAGAGTTATTCAAGTTTTTGTAAGTGTCACGGACAGACAGATGCCAAGTGATCCCTTATACCCCGTTTATAGTGAGAGTTACCCCGCATCAGGTCCGGACCTAATGCGGGGTAACTCTCACTATAAAAGGTCAAAAAATATTTAGCCCAAGCTAAAGTTAGTGCGGGCTGGGAGGTGGATCAGGTCCGCATCAGGCCCGAGCTAACGTCAGTATAAAACGTTTCTCGATTTTAGTGCGGACTAAATCAGTGACCCATGAACTGGAAATGGTGTACATGTATGCCGCTTCCGATTCCGGGTTACCCACGCTGTAAACATTCGCACCTGGCATACGTACATGCCTCGCCGGAAGCACAGCTGAGATGGGGCGATAGGTTACCACGGCAACTAGTCCGGTCTCGCTCTCGTCATGGGTGGTCGAGAAAGGCAGTATAAAACGACTTACCCCGTGCTAAAGTTACCCCGCTTTTGAAGCGTGGTAAAGTCGGCGCGCACTATAAAAGGGGTATTAGTCTCCCTCCACCTTCGTTGGCTCGACAATAAACCATGTGGTTGACGTTTATCATCAAGGTCATTTAGTCATGCATATGTTGATAGTGAAAACATAATTGTCAAAAGTTTTAGATTCTTTTCTGTTTTTTTTATCAATTAAAATATCATTATACAGTCCAGAGTCCAGACATCAAACTTCTAGATCTTTTTTAAACTGAGTGTCCATGATATTATCTCTTAACGTGCCAAAGTTGCAGATCTGCACCAAATAATACATATAAGGTCCACAGAGGTTTAAATCCTATGGTTTGTTAAGAGTCAATGTTACAACTGATATCACAATGTGGTTATGGGTCTTGTTTTGAGAAGCTTCCTTGAAACATCGTGTATCCTTTCTTGGTGAGAAGCCATTGGGGGACCCCATGTATTACAGATATTGAGTCAGTTAACATAACATAAACATAACACAGTCAGAATCAAGTGTGACATCTGTGATATGGAACAAACCTCAAAAACTTCATTTCTCTTTAATTCCATACATAAATTATAGTAACTATTTTTGTGAAATTTTTATCTTTAACACTTTGGATGCTGGGCAAAATGCCAGGCATGTTACCCCAAAATTGGATTGTTTTTTTTTAATAACTAACTGTATCCATATCTTCCAAAAAAGTATGATTTTCTCAAAAAATTAACTTGTTACTGACACAGGTCTTTATTACACATTTACTTCATTCAATGAATCTTCATTTCAAGAAAAATATCATTTGTGGCTACCTCGGTGACACTTAAATTTTGAATCAAGATGTTTGAAAATGATTGTCTACTTGGCGAACTGGTGCGCCATCAGAGTATAAAGTGTTGAAGAGTTTCCACATTAGTTTTTGTTAAGTGTATATTTTATTCCTGACCCTATGTGTGATATTTTGCTATAAAGCCTGGGCTGTAAACTGTTGGTGGGTTGAACAGAATGGGATTGTTTTTGTAGCAATACAGAATTTTTTACAGCAAAATACCACACCAATTCACTTGATTCTAGAATAGTTTTATCCCAAAATGAGGACTGCTTTCAATCATACTATTCTCCCTGTTTATACCTTTTAAAAAGTGTCCACTCTGAGTGTTTGTTTTTAGTCCCAATCCTTCAGGTGATGTTTTGGCATGAATCCTTTGTTCTAAACTGGCGGTGAGTGGGTTAAACGGAATGGAATTGTTTTTGTAGTGATACAGAATTTTCGCAGCAAAATCCCAGAAAAGTTCACTTCATTCTAGATTTATCCCAAAATGAATATTGCTTTCATTCTTTCAATCATACTATTTCCCTTTTACTTTTTAAAAAAGTGTCCACTCTATTTTCATAGCGTGTAAGTTTTTACTCCTGATACTATGTGTGATGTTTTGGCATAATTCCTTAGCTCTAAACTGGCAGTGAGTGGGTTAAACAGAATGAGATTGTTTTTGTAGTGATACAGGAAGAAATCCAATCAGTGGCTTCCTAGAGAAAGCCCTGGGTACATGTTTCCTAGTTCCTGTCTCATCTGGTATTTATTCAAAGATCGTCAGGTGTCTTTTTTCCCAAACATGACAGTGGCTCCATTCACACTACAGGGAAACCTCGTTATAACACGGTTGTCGGGACCGCCAATTTTACCTCGTAATAACCGGTACCTCGTTGTAAACTTACACTTAATGTATTACACAAAATATAACATGTATGGGACTAGGTATTACCGGTAAACCAATCTGTATACTGCTTCTCCTACTTGATATGCACCAAAACTATGAACAAAAAGCCGATTATTTTTCATTTACATACTCATCCAAAGAAAACTAGATCTCGAAATAAAGCAGCAACCTCCACGCTCGTAACTTGCGTTGAGTACTGTGTACGGAAGGCAGGCTTTGTGTGTGTGACAAGTGATTGTATTGTGCAGGTGTGTGTATTACACACACACACACTTACAGACGAGTCATTGTGCATGGCTGCGTGGCAGGCTGAAGTGCGATGTGCTCTGAAACGATTGGGCAATTTTTGCGTTGCCAAAATTTAGAATTTGAGTAGCGAAAGATGCGACTTTCATTTCCTCGTTTGAACGGGGTAAATTTCTTATGTTTTTCTTTGTTAATGGGTTGATAAAAATACCTCGTTATAAGCGAAATCTTGCAATAACCGAGCACGTTATGAACGGTGCTTCTTTCCATTGAACAGCACGTAAATGAAAACGGGACTGAGACAATCACCTCATTAAAAGCGGTACCTCGCTATATCCGAGCTCGTTTTAACGGGGTTTCCCTGTACCACTGCAAAATCATGATTTTACAGTGAAAGTCACTAGGCAGTCACGGAAAAACTCACCAGTAACGTCACAAGAAATATTGCACACCACAGCACATTTTTTTTAACTTTTTTTTTTAAATTCTTGTCACATTACTTGGGCCACTTCCAGATTAACCCGAGCAGTGCAAAATAACCGAACTACACAAGCTGGGAATGGCGTAACAAGCCCACTGCACATGCGCATCATGTAGCCAACAATCATGAGTTTTCTCAAGAGCAGAAATATCACAATTTAAGTTTGCAGTGTGAACAGGAAAGTCAGACATCACAATTTTTAATGTCACAATTTTTCCCAATGAGAATGGCCCTAGTCGGCACATTGTTGACGTTAGAAACTTCACATGAACAGGATGTCACACCTGTACTGTCATGATGACTATCTATCAAGATTTAAAGGCAGTGAATCTCTTTTGCAACCATCCAACAGGACAACAAACCATCACTCATGCCCTTTATGACATATCTGTGATATCTGGAGATCAGTAATTATCTACAATTTGGAATATGCACCAAAGAGTAATGGCCTGACTGTCATAGTTCCATGGTTAGACTCCATGTGAAACTCACTGGATTACGTTACTTCAGTAGCATTATTGCGGTATTAGTCTATGAATACGACGGTAATCTGCATGAGACTACTACATAAAACTTGTTATGTTCATGAATGTATATGGTGCACATTTGTATTAGCCACTGGCTAACATTCACCAAAGTAAAAAAAAAAAAATGTGAGCTACATAATCCTCCACCCTCCAAGTATCTTTGACAAGGTCTGAAAATGAAGCCTTGAAAAAATTGTACTTCAAAATGATTATTTAGTGCTTTTGAAAAAGTGAAAGTCGTAAGTTAACCAGATTCACCTGCTCATTTCCTCCCACAGACAATACCGTGTGTGGATCTAGGCTATTTTTTACTCGCCCCGAGTAATAATTGTTTATTCATTCATATCTTGCCAGTGGCAGCATAAATTTCCAAACTTTTGTATTCTAGGGTGTTTATTTGTCCATTCCAACACTACTATGTAGCTCAGATAGCAAAGTTTGACAATTTTTTAAATTGAAGCTCCACAATGTTAGCCTATCACTTTAAACCATAAATACATTTCTCAGCAATAAATGATTAACACCCCCATGTACTGTAAGGGTCTGAAAACGGAATAATAGACTAGTAGAGTCTAACAGTCTAAGACTGAAGTTTTCCATTTTACAAATGTCAAATTCCGTTTTTCTCCACTTTATGTCAAATTCTATTTTTCTCCGCATTGTAATTTTGCAATTTTCCGACTTGAATTTTTGTTGGAAAAAAAATGACAAATAACGTCAAGCGTACTAGGCCCATGAGGATTTTGATTCAGGTTTGGGGGGATTTTGATTCAGGCTTGGGGACAATTTACAAGTAACACATGATTTCTTTGGCTTTATTAGGCTTCTAGTTGATTTAGTTTTATTTAAAAAATATTTATAAATTTTACTTTGGGGGAATTTTTAGGCATAATTTTTTTCCATTTTTGTTCAAAATGCCGTTCCCGTGTTATACCTCAAATTCTGTGATTTCCGTGGAAAATCGGCAACGCAGAAAACTTGGGTCCATAGTTTAAACATGGAGCCCTGAAAAAATTGTACTTCGAAACAATTTTTGATTTGATTTGAAATTTATTTCTGCATTTTCAACAAACTAACAATTCAAAGAAATAATAATTTTCAAAAATTTAACATACTATATAAGATAAAGCATATTTACATAACAGTAAAGTGTTTTAAAAGGGGGAAAATCTATGAGTGACCATTTTCACCATGTCATACCCATTTTCCACCTCAGGCTGCTGTGTTATAATAGTCCACTTGATGCTTTAATCACGTGTGATATTTATCCATACACATCTTACTAGTGGCATCATGACTTTGAAGTTTTGTATTCTAGGGTGTATATTTATCTATTCAAGCATTATCAGGTAGATCAGACATGAAAGCTGGATTCTTTTTTAATCTAAGCTCTACAGTGTTAAACAACTATTCAAGTACAGTAAGACAAATGTGAGTCAACTGTTACATTAGTCATGTGGTGCGAGAGTGATAGGAACCAAAACTCATGAAGAAATAGAATGTGTTTAATTGAGGAAATAACAAAATCAATGATGAAATTTAAAGCATATTTTCTTTGAGGATTTTATTTGTGGGGTGAACATTTTGTTTTTCACGACTAGTATTTTACAGTGATAGAGATTTGACAAACCAGAATTACAGTACTTGTGAGTTGTTGTTGTTGTGTTACAGAGATTCTTTGAAAAAGTAACTACAATGTGCAGATATCTGAAACAATGGGAGTATGTTTCTTTAACCCTTGCCAGGCTTCATTCATCAATTGGCACAGATCAATAAATGCACGGAAGACAATGAGTAGGAATCTACTAATCCCCCTTAATCCTCTCACTCAATACAATACTCTATTTATAGATCCATCAAGTTCTTCACAATTACTATGTGTGAAAGAAGTGTGCATGACGTGCAAAAATTGCAAATTGCATACGAAACCTGAATTGAAACTTAAAGGCACTGTATAACAAAGTTTCCAGTTTAAAAAATCTGAGCTACGTGATTCCCCATGCTACTAGTGTCTTTGATACAGTCTAAAAATGAAGCCCTGAAAAAATTGCAGTGTAAAACAATCATTAAGTGCTATTAAAAAAGTGAAAATCATTGAGAGACCATTCCAGCTTTTCTCCATAGACTGCTGTGTTGCAGAATTTCCTATCGCCCGATATAAAATTAATGTGCCGATTTGTATCTGCACATATTGTACTAGTGACAGCATAACTGTCCAAACTTTTGTGTTCTAGGGTGTTTATTTGTCCATTCAAACACTGTCAGATATGTCAGATAGCAAAGTTCAACAATTTTTTAAACGGGTCTTCCACAGTTTTATATAGTGTCTTTAAGTTCACTTTAAAATGTGGCAAATAAAGAGTTATACATGACAATTTAGTCACCAGGTAATTGTCATTGGACAATCTTATAATCTTATAATCAACAAAGTCTTGCATGCTTTTTGTCGTCTGTGTAAATCACAGTTTTCAAGCTGAAGATGTGTCGTTGATTTGGGGTGGGGCAGAGGAGGGAAGGGCAACAAGGAAATGATGTATTTCAAACTGTTTATACCAAATCTATTAATGGGTTTCATCAAATATGGCAAGATAGTTGGGAGATATTAACCCATTGCCTCATAGCCAATTGGTTAAAATAATTATTATTTGGTTATCAAATTTAAAATTGTTTAGATTCAAAAAAATCAAATTTTCTTTTCGGGGGCTACTTTTCATGTTTGAGATACTCTTTTGTATAGAACCCTATGGCAATTTACTGGGGCTCTTTTGCCATTTCGGGGGCAAAATCGCCCCGAGCCCCCATGTATTTTTTTCCCTGCCACAGGGGATTCATGAGAAGCTGTGGTTCATGGAATTGTCACATTTGTAACTTCGTTTTGAAAACCAGAGACCAGAATTAGAACAAATTTCGGGAGGTTGAATCACTCTTAATTTTACGAAATGGCTCAAATATTGAAGGATTATATCTGAACAAATTACACAGGGTATTGAGAGTTCATACTGGCCTTGTGGTGAAAAAAATAAGATAATACATAAAATAATGAACAACTTATTGATTTTTCACAGTTTACACCACTTTAACACTGCCTTCCGTTTTGCTAATTGATTTGTCATTACAGATGACAGGGACTAGAAAAGCATACTTTAATTTTCTGCAAAAAGCTTTGACTTTTTAACTTTCTGTCAGATGATATGCATATCATTATTCAATACGAAGAAGCAATGAATGACTAAAAGCAGAAACAGGCAGTATCAGTGAAATTGCAGCTTTCAGAGATGAGCAAATGCTACATGAATATTGGGAAGTTAATGAAGTTATGCTTAAATAATTTATGTGTACAATCGGAAAGCTTAAGCAACACTGGGCCAATACCTATCTGGATATGCGTTTCATGCTCAAAATAACAATTCAATGTAGTTTACAAGCATTTTTGTGATAATGTACTGGTATTTTTTTCTCATTGTTATGGTACATTTGTACCAAAGTGTCATGTTTAATCATAGATATAAAATAAAAATGTTTGTGAGCTATTTTAGTTTCCCCTTCAATTTTGTTTAATAGCATTGTAATTGAGTGTACTTCATTTTCTTATCTTGTGTATTAATTTTGGGGATCAAAGGTGCAATCAAGCAACTCACTTTCTTTGTGAATTCCCCTTCACATATATAATAATTGTTATTTTCATGAAATGAATGAATAAATGAATTGAATTGAAAAAAAAAATGAAATGAAGCCAGGAAATGTTTGTTGTTGTTTTGATGTGACAGATTTTCTATCAATAAAGTAATGTATTGTAGTGCTAGACATCACAAAACAACAAGAAACCTATCAAAGATTATTTTGAATGACATATTGATTCTCAATAATCAGTGAGCAGATGTGAATGCCTACATACACATTACAGATGACAAAATGTTGCGGGCCCCTGACACTATGATTTTTTATCAATGTCTCAAAATGGAAGCATTTCAGAGAGTGTGATTTTTATGGCATCAAATGATGATATAGTCCATGTGAAAGAGATATAATTGTTTTCAGCATTTACTAAATCTATACACTTTACTTGGAAATCTAAACATTTGGTTTATGATTTGATGGGGGATTTATGAAAAACAATTATCATGAACTCCAAGATCGTGGCGAGTTTACAAAGTCAGACTGTACTATGATACTAACTTTAAAAATAAAAGAATTAATAAAAGCATTAAAGTCGTATCCAGCATAACATGATGATGTGCGTTGCCAACATGCGGCTATCGTGCAGGCTGGGAACATTCCATTCACATAGTAGGGAAATATCACCTCCTCTGAGCCTGGGCCTAGAGCAACATTGCAATGGTGAATAGTATAAGTACGATTCGCTGTCGGCAAGATCAGTTTGTGTGGATTTGTTGCAGTCCTGTGATGTTACAGAAGGAAAATTGGGACACTTTTCAGCATGTCACTACAAAGTACCAACCCAAATCTGCAGCAATTTAATTGTTATTAATTAAGAGATGGACATCAGTCACCAAATATTATGTCAGATGTTGAACATGTTTTCCCTAGGAATTGGGTGATAGCGAAGGGGATGGATTTTGTGTGCTGGGCTCTTAGCTTTTGTTGTGGGCCTTGTGCCACACAAAGTGGAATGACTGGAGGAGGAGGAGGAGGAGGAGGAGGAGGAGGAGCAGGTGGAGAAGGAGGAAGAGCAGAAGAAGAGGAAGAAGAAGAAGAAGAAGAAGAAGAAGAAGAAGAAGAAGACGAAGAAGAAGAAATAGGAGAAGAAGAAGAAGAAGAAGAAGAAGAAGAAGAAGAAGAAGAAGAAGGAGAAGAAGAACACGAAGAAGAACAGGAAGAACAACAAGCAGAAAACAAAACAAAAAGATAAGAACAAGAAGAACAAGAACAAGAACAAGAACAAGAACAAGAAGAAGAAGAAGAACAAGAAGAAGAAGAAATTGGAGAAGAAGAAGAAGAACAAGAACAAGAACAAGAAGAAGAAGAAATTGGAGAAGAAGAAGATGGAGAAGAAGAACAAGAATAACATGAAGAAGAACAAGATGAAGAACAGGAAGAACAACAAGCAGAAAAACAAAAACAAAAAGATAAGAACAAGAAGAAGAAGAAGAAGAACAACAACAACAACAAGGTGAGGAAGAGCATGAGCAGGAGGAAGATGAAAATAAGAAAAAGAAAATAGGAAAATAACAAATTATAAGGTAATTGATTGGGGTGGGCTGTATGTTTGACACAAGCATTAAAATTTATTCCAGTGGACTTTATAGTTATTATGGTCATTCTAAATGATAGTACTTTGGTCAATATTCTCTTTACTTCTTTTTTTATTTGTGGCGAAATCTGTCCTTATTAATTCCAACAATGTCGATGATATCGTGAAAATTTCTTCTTCACTTGAAAAAAAAATACCGTTACAGGGATTTTCCCGGATAAAATCCGTGTCCATATTTTGATCAGCAATTATTTTCCTGATCTCGAAATTGATGATATTTTCTGTGAATATTTGACATTTGCTTCATTATCCAACTTATAAAGGAGGACGCGGTATTCACGTTAAATCCCCCAAAAATGAGTGTTTTAAGAAATATTTTATTTTTGGAAGATCGAAACAGTAATCTTCATAAATTTGTGATGACTGATTGTTCAGGAAAGGTCAGTATAGGAGAGTCACGACGTTTGGATCTACTTTATTCTTACCAAGTATTCTCTTCAAATTCTGATTAATGCGTGTTAATTAGTTTGTGCCTTTTATGCAATGCCCCTTCGAAAACATTCTTAAATTTAACGATTGTTATTCGATGTTTATCACATGTTTTAATCAAATAATGATGAAGCAAATCATATTAAGACTTTAAATGTAAAAGGCAATTATGTAATACACAAATTATCATGTTACATAATATGCAAAGATCAGAACATGTGAATGTTCGTGGATTCAAGCTGTTCGTGACGTTGGTTTGCAAATTCACGTCAAATTTAATACGCAAACTGTTTTGTTTTAGAAAGGTAGTACACTATAATGTTCTTTGAATACAAACACTAAATGAATCATTACTTCTCAGAAAAGTTCTCACAAGAAAACGACTTTAAAGTGTCATAACACTACGGAAAATGATGCTGAAAGTAATACATGTGTCTCACATTTCACAGCATTCTATTAACCAAACGACAGCAGGTAAATTATGCATGAATGCAACCTCATTTCTTGCGCAACCTATCGAGGCGAAACGTAAATCAATATACTTTCTTTCAATGAAGGGACTTGAAAATACTGATAGGACTGAGATCCAACTCGTTGAAGAGCATGGGCATCAGCCCGTGTCAGTAAGGCCAAGCAGCCCTCTCCTTCAGTCGAGCACTTCAAATTTGAGTAATTCTTTAAGAATCCACTAACAATGAGCTGAAGATGTTGAATGCTAAATTCAGAACTCAATCCGCCGTCAAGCACCGCTATGACTGGTTCAGAACAATTACTTTTTATAGGTTTTAACGAGAAATTCTTTTCTCAACGGGAATTGAATTTTGAAAGTGTACGTTTAATTGATTTGTGCTGCATATTATGCGCATTATTAAAATTGACGATAGAACGCACGTGTATTTATAAAAGTGTCTTAAGTAGTACTCTGCCGATGACACTCTGACATGCATTTGAAATCTCTCATTTGATTACAAATTACATGCAAGGTAAAGAGCTGAGTGTGTGTATGTCTTTGTATGTCTATGTTAGTATTTGTGTATGGGTGCATATGTGTTATGTGTGTGGTGGGTGTGGTGTGTGTGTGTGTGTGTGTGTGTGTGTGTGTGTGTGTGTGTGTGTTCGGACAATTGATCTGACAGTGTTATGTGCATGTGTGTGTGTGTGTGTGTGTGTGTGTGTGTGGTGTGTGGTGTGTGGTGTGTGTGTGTTGTGTTGTGAGTGTGAGTGTGTGTGTGTGTGTGTCGTGTGTGTTGTGTGTGTGTGTGTGTGTGTGCGTTATAATGTGCAAGTTAAATTAAATCAATACTGGTTAAAATACAGGGGCAAATTAAAGGCTCTCCGTAGAGGATGATGCAATGGTAAGATCTGCATTGATCTAAAAAAACTAACAAAACGTGAATAAAACTAAAACGTGACGCAAAAAAGTCAAAGCGAATATCATCCACGATAACAGACTTTGCGATTTGCTTTAACAATTGTCAAAGTGGGACGACAAGCTTAATTAGCTAATCGTATGGTGTGGGAGATGGGTGGGTTTCGAGCAAAGAAAATACCACGATGGTTCACTAAATTCGTAGGCACACAATTAAGTATACTCTCACTTATGCCGAACAAGATTTATTTAAGTCTACATATGATCATTGAATGGCCACTGTCGAGTCGCCTAAGTGTCGATGACGACCGGAAAAAAACCGCGCAGCATAACACCTCCCGCAAATAAAATTTTTAAAAAACAATGTGCCCAATTTGTTCTCGTTCTATAGCTTACACCCGCATCATGATAGATAACGTCCGTCTCTCCTTACTGCTCCATTTTTTTTAATTCGCATCATCGTCGTTCTATTTACATTGTCTGAGTAATCGTTCAAAGGCATACATGCATGAATAAAATGAGTTTAACATTGACAAGCGTTATGAAGCTGTATACTTTGCAGGTATATCACTGCAAACTGTACAATGAAGATTAAAGTGTCCCCCACACCTACCCGCTGAAAGTTTCCGCTCCACCTGAAAATAAGGAAAAGAAACCCTCCTCCATGCACTTTGCCAGTTAACGTTATTAAGTGTAAACTTAACATAACAAATCACATCCTTCCTTCTGCAATTGTAATCGTCTTCGGATATATTGTTATCGCAGCTTGTGATATTAAAAACGACTCTATTTTAGTCTGATTTTAATCAGCTATTAGTTCTTTTTATAAACGCCTATTTTTTCATTGTACACTACGTATGCTTTTTATAGTAAATGAAATCAATACCAGGTTTTTCTAACACAATAGGATTCTTCAACTGTCTTCTGGTTGATGATATAAAGATGCTTTTGGTCTTTAAACATCTACTGAGTAGATCTAGTCATTTCATCGAACATCTTGTGTTGTTGTTTTTCGTTGTGTTGTGTGTTCGGTTGTTGTTGTTCTTGTTGTTGTTGTTGTTGTGATATGGATGATGGTGTGATGGTTGATGGTGTATTGGTGATTGGTGATGGTGATGGTGATGTGAATTGTGATGATGATGGTGTGGCGATGATAAGGGTGATAATGGTGATGATGAGATGATGAGATGGTGATGGTGAGGTGATGGATTGGTGATGATGAATGGTGATGCTATGGGGTGGTGTGGTGATGATGATGATGATGGTGCATGGCTATGGTGGTGGTGACGGTAATGGTGATGATGATGATGATGATGGTGATAGTGGATGGTGATGGTGTGATGTGAGATGGTGGTGGTGATAAATAATGGTGATGATGATGATTAGAGATGGTGATGGTGATGGTGAGGTGTGGTGATGGTGATGGTGATGGGATGTTGATGGTGTTGGCTGCGTTGAGCGTGAAATACTGAGCTGATGCTGATGTTGATGGATTGATGGTGATGGTGGATAGTGATGGTGATGATGATGTGAGGTGATGTGATGGATGGATGGATTGGTGATGGTGATGGTGATGTGTTTGCTGGTGATGCTGATACTGTACTGATATGCTGATGCTGATGTTGATAAGGGTGATCGTGATTGATGATTGTGATGGATGATGGTGATGAAAATGCTGGTGATGGTGACAGTAAGTAATTATGAGTGTGCTGTGTTGGTTGCTGTTAGTAATTGAGTTGTGTGGGGGTTTGTTAGAAAGATCAGCCAATAAAATCTGTAAACTGGAAACTTAACGCAGCTGACCATTATATAACTGAATACATTAGATTACATATGAAGAATAATCAGGAATAAATATAAGATTGTATGTGGGTTTATCGTTAATGGGTGTTTATAAGATTTTTGTTTCGTTGTCATGGTTTTTTTGTTGACTCATATAGAAAACAGTGTGTTCATCGAGTTATATGGATACTATTCAGTATAACAAAATAATACTTCGAAGGTTTTAAGGTCAGTGCATGATTGGGAAAAGTAAAAAAAATACCATCAGAACCAAAATGACGTTAAAACAAAATACCGATATGTACACTTGCTAACTGTATATCAGGCTGGAAGATTTGTCTGATTGTTTACTTGAATAAGAAGCAAACATTAATTAATACCCGTATAGGTCTTTGGATAGAAATTGATCATAGCAAAGCATAAGGACACATTTCAAACGCAAAGCATTTCTGGATAATAATTCTACAACAAAGATGTAAATCTTCTGACCTATGACATTATTCACAGCAGAACTTTAAACAGTATACTTGATCTGAGTAAAATGTCAATGAATTGAGGACTACTCCAGTCTGTCTTATGCTCCTTAACATGGAACAAACCCAATGCCTTCATATCCATCGCCAGGTTCTCAAGATCTTACAAGCTGCGCGACAGTTAAACAATTGAATGGTTGTTACTGACGTGCAGCGTGACGTAGTTAATGATTTACTGAAATATTTAGCCACTCCGCTACGCTTACGATAAATGTACCTTCTCGCCAAAGTTTGACGTTCCAGGTTAGAATTTGAGGTCCGATATGCAATAATCTGGTTTCCATTTCGAACTTAATTTGCTCGTAAACACCTCGGAACTCACACAAGATTAGAAAAAAGAATTACGTTATTCATTGGGATTGTCGTCAGCTCCACTCGAATTTTCGTTACTTCCGTTTGGGAGTTTAGTAAATCAAGATATCTTGGCGCTAATTGATCCGGTCTATCAGCTATAACAGTGTGTCGCCAGAGAAGGATTACTGAGTTTCAAAATGAAGCATTTTTTTTAAATATTCTAATTAACATATATGTAAAGATAGTTATAGTACATATTTGAAAAGCATATACTTATCTGCATCTTTCATTCAATAAAGTAGCAGTCACAAGCTTTCATCACCGCATGGCTGAGCAAATAAGACAAGCCAGAATTGACACAATCAGAAAATCCCTTGATGCACGAGCCGAGTTGAAAATTCAAACTGCAGTGTAAATGCATTCAGGATAATTCGATATTGAAGGACACAATAAAAAGTCTATTTTATTTATTCATTTTGAACCGAAATACTATAAGAAAATAAACGCTGCGCTGATGAGAAAAGACAATTTTTATTGAAAATATGCAGTTTTCAGAATTTCCAAAATGCATTCACAATCCTGCTGTCTGGTAGCCGCATGCCAGTCACCAAGAAATTACATTGCCGGACAGATAGGGAGCCCATTGTTGTGCTCCAAGCAAGTGGAAGTCAGCCGTGGCGTAAATATTCTGTTCAATTTTCTTTCAGTTGCTAGAAATGGCATATCAATCTTGAAAATCATGCTGAAACAATTAAGCAAGTTTTGCTTTCCTATTTTGTTTGTGTGATAGCCATTATATTTGTTTTGCCGAACGTGTCCAGAAATTTTGAATTTTATGGGGTTTGTTATCGTTCTAATTATGAAATACTAGGCACTGAAAAATGAACTCAAAGATGAAGTTGTGGTGCAAATTTAAATTTTGGTAGCACACTATCTATTGTTTAATTCAATAATGCGAGAACATAATTCATCGAACACAAATCTACTCATTATTATACAATATTTTTGCCATGATATCACTTCCGCTTTTCTGGAACACGCTGTGAATACCATGTTTACTCGGGTGTTAAACTTCTGCTTCAACATTCGCTCTAAAGACAATGTCGACGTAGATCGAGCTCGATTCGCAGTTTAAGAGAATACAACAGTACTGGTTGATGATATAAAATCTTTCATCAAAATTTCTACGATTTATGGTTTCCAGTGAGAGTATATATCGCCGTTGCATTACCATGTGGGACACATTCACTCCGTATGCCAATAAAAAAGATAGGGATTGCAAGTTCGAACAGGGGAAGTTGTTCCATGGAAGTGCCCATTCCATTGCTAAAGTGTATATGTCAACAATTAACATTAGCCCACATATTTAGTTCTGTGTTAGGTACTTTGTCAGGGCAGTGGGGATTTGGTGCCAAGAAATTTGTCCAAGAACAGAAAGGTTCTTGTTTTAACATACTTCTCCTGTACTAAAGGCCTAGTACATAGTCAGAATGGAATGTATATATACCCCGCCAGCGGGTAACCAAGCACCTTTTTTTATTCGGGCCCACTATGCCAGTAAGCAATCCAAAAGAGTTTTACATGTGTCCTAGACCATAGGGCGGACCACATCTAAAATCGTGTGACGTGCAAGGAGAAGATCGCTGGCCATTACCGTGGATGCACAGTCTTTGCTTTAAGATGCACAGTAACTCGATGGATCTGTGAATCGATTGAGGCAAAAAGGCAACATTTGGCGTTGCAACTGTGCATAACCATTGCAACACGAACGTTGCGCCATAATTCATATGTAAGTTCCATATTAATTGCAGTGAATTAAAGATCAGAAAGTGTTTTAGAGGCATATTATGAACCCGCTTTCTAGCAGCTGGGCGTCTCGCTGAGCTCAGCGGCAGTTAGCGGCTGTACGCGCTGCGCTCTCCAGCTAGATCGCCGTGTTGCTTCGTCCAGGCCCAGGTCCCCCGTCATATTAATGAAAAATCTCGGGTGATGGGGCGGGCGTACCCCGCGAGATTTGCGTACCCCGACTTCGCTAATAATTTTAGCACATAGGCATAGCCATAGCATCCAAAGGGTTAATAAGGTTAATAACTCGATAACCTTTGGGATGCCAATAAGTAAAATATCAAAGTAATTTAAAAATCTGGTCCCCCCCCCCCGCGTTTTAATTAATTTAATAAATAATTTAAAAACGAAAGAATCAGAATCTGTTTATTGGTGTAAAATGACGCTTTCTCAAATAAAAACAAAAATCCCAGAAACTAATCTGGGCTTAAACATTAGTTCTTTAATAACCAAAAAAACCCTAAAACTTAGGGCCAATTTGGAACCCTTTACTCATAGTCCTTCACTACATGAATGAACATTTACCGAGTGAGAATAATACAGACAGTTGTGAAGGGTAATAACGGCACTAACTTGGTACTACCAACCCCTTACTTTGTGTTGCCCGGGTACAGCCAGAATAATCGCCAGCAGCGAGAGCCCGAGCAGTGTCAATGAAAGAGGTCGGTGAATCAGATTTTTCAATGACCAATCGCAACAGTTAAGAGAAATATCAGATCATGGATACAGTAATAATGTCGCAAAAGTATAATGACATTATAATGTCAAATATAGTTCTACATGAGTAAACTTAGAGCTCAATTCTAAATACCCAACTGCCTAACGTAACTAGATCCTGAGTGATTGATTCAATGCTTACTTTTGTCATGTTTAGACAGATCCAACTGTTTATGATCTTATTTCATTTTTTTCATTGCCAGATCAGATTCAGATAATTGATGAAATGGACCCAAGCCCAATTGCAATGATTAAGGTGACTCTGTTAGTCCATGGCATACATGATTTAACAGAGCGGATCATTCGTCATAGGCTGAAAATCGATCTGCCTCATGAACAAACATCAGTATTATCCTTTGTACAGAATACATGCTTACAATACTTCCAGCATATTAGTCCTAAACAAATTATATTTTATTAAAATCCTTAGAAATAGGAAAATTTGTATGGCAAATATCTTACCAAATATTCTACCGAATACATGATTGATAAAGAGATCATAGTGCCTGAAGAGAAAAATCTTGCGTTGGCTTTCATTTGTGTGTGTTTTTAACAGCATGGATTAAATAGTGATGCAATTGGACCTTTGAAGTATAAATGAAGCAATCATAAAATTGAAGATGACAATATTCTGTAACTTTAACTTTCTATGAAAGCATATTTACAATTCAGGTATAAATTCAGTTAATTTTAACCACAAATTGGAACAATAGATCAGGAAGTTTAGAGGCAGTTTCAATTTTTGGCATCACACACTGGAACTTTCTTTTTAGTTAAGGGAGCTTCGGTAGATATGATTGTTGCAAAGCTTATTGCTTTGCTTGCTAAATGTGTTATTTTAGAAAATAATTGATGCTATTTGCAGGGCGGGTCAGGTAAAATCTTAGGGGAGGGCGGCGCGAAATCTGTTTGGAAAGTTTTTGTGGCCAAAATTTGCGCCAAATAATCAGCCGAAAAGGCCCTTAAGGAAAATTAAGTGGGCGGGGGTTGGGGAATTTTTTTTCGGTAAAACACCAAACTCCCATTATTTTTATTTCTACTTTGAAAGAATAAGGGGGAGAGCAAAGCCGCCCTCCCCACCCGCCCCAGGTCACCACCCTGCTTGATTTTGATAGATCTAGAAACTTCAAAAACATGATATGACCACCTGCATGTGAATTCGAAGACAGGAAAACATGGACAGTACTAATGTATTTTGGATTGTACTGTACTAAATTTTAGAAGTTATAATATACCCCGCAGCGGTTAACGTAGCAACGCTTTCTATTTATCGGGGCCCTATCCAGTAGCCAATCAGAAAGAGTTACATGTGCCTAAGATCATATACGGACTCAATTAAATCGCTGTGACAGGCGCGGTCAAGGAGAGCATCGATCGCCGGCCATTACCGTCACGGACGCTTTGGCTTTATATATGCACAGTAACCGATGGAGTCTTGTGAATTGATTGTAGCAAAAATGCAACATTTTGCGTGCAACTGGTTGCTATATACCCATTGACAACACGGAACGCTGGCAGCATCTTTCATAGTAAGGTTCCCATATTAATTTCACGTGAATTAAAGATCATGAAGTTGTTTTAGAGGCATATTATAACCGCGCTTTCTAGCACTGGCGTCTCCGCCTAGCCAGCGGCTAGTAAGCGGCTGTACCGCTGCGCTCTCGGCTGAGTTCCGCGCGGTTGCTTCCGTCCAGGCCCAGGCACTCCTCAATTTAATG
>JZLH01S0378140.1:48761-74963 GCA_001188425.1 Eucidaris tribuloides
ACCTCTGTCATTAAAACCGTCAAATATCATGGACTCTGGACTTTGAATGAAGTTAATTAATAAGCTTTCACTGTCACTGAATAAACAGCATGTTTATTTACATTTACATTGCTTTATCATTATGGTTCCTTCAATCCCTGTTCCATATGGCTGGCTCATCATATAAATTATTAACATCCTTTAAAAAAACACATAAAATATACAGAAATTAAGCACAGAGTTTGTCTTGGGGTTGCATGTAAATTGCATACCACTGGAATAAAACCCACTACATGGCCCAATTACCTACCAGCAGCATGCCATTCATTACAAATGACAAATGTTTTCTTTAGCCTACTACAGGCCATCAGGAGCAAAATGGACATTGACACAAAGCCTAATCATCTGTAACCAATATACCACCCTGTCATCCATTTTTAGTAACATAAGCACCAATTTAGCAGCCTATTTTAACCAGGCAATCACAGTCACTATCCCATCCCCCCCCCCCAAAAAAAAATAAAGAACACCCAAAGTTATCATAGACCATTTCCACAAAAACTACCAAAACATGATTGCAAACACGATTGTGTAATCCCAGCAATAAGGCCTAAAAAAAAATGTTGTATTGGAGTAACGGCTCACTGAAAAAAAAGGGTAGGTAGGGCGTTGGTTTTTTGTTTTTGTTTTTTTTAATGGGCCACTATCAGCACCCAATGCTCTCACTGTATGAACTATAAGCCTACAATTGGCCAATTCTGAAGTCGCTATTTCTGGCAATAGTTCACCAATGACATCATTCAAGCCAAAGTTGAGAAGGACACTAAAAATAATTTTTGGCCCAAGTGTGCCCATTACCTTTGTTTGAGGTTAACAGCTCGATCATCGCTAGCTACATGTAGTTAGCACGGCTAGAGGCTATAGCTAGCGAGGCTCCATATAGAAGCGCACGAAGTGCGTTGTACGTGCGCATATGGCAGGAAAATCGCTGTTCTATCTGCAACACTTACGGGTTTTCAATTCGATCGCAAAGTCAGCACGATATGTGATTATCGATACTACCAATAGCAATACAAAGAAAGAAAAAAAACGTAGGGTCGGGGATATTTTTAGGTTCGGGCGGGTTACGCCAATACAACAATTTTTTTTTAGGCCTAAGTTACCGACCCTACACACTAGGAAAATTCTTCGTAAAGGCAATTAGAATATCAAAATTCTAGTGAAGATGTATGGCCCTGTTTCTGGGTTCACTGTCAATCAACCACAGCTGTGACACAGGTGTACACAAGCCCTACAACATTGACATTTACCTTTGACCTTTGACCTCATTATAATAATGAAGTCCCTATGGGCATCTACCATCCAAGTTAGATTACAAACGAGCTAATGGTTGAAAAGTGACCAACCCCACTAGAATCTTAACATTTGACATCATTTACAGAATCAGACAAGGAGAAGAGGAATATTAAGAAGAGAAAAAGAAGAGAGTAGATGTTATTATCGTCATTCTTGTTGAGGACAGTTTTGGAATGTAACAATTCCTTCACCTTTCTTGTCCATTCCCAGCTGCTCCATGCCTTTCTTGAGATCAGCCTCATCCAGCTCTGAGTTGAAGGCATCACTGATGAACTCTGACCCGGGGGGACTGTCTGGGGTCAGGATTTCTAGTTGTTCCTCATCATTATCATCACTGGCCTTTGAAGGTGCCTTCTGTGTACTCGATACATCTATTGGCGGAGTTTTATCTACACATCAATGAAAACGAGATATTTTTTCCAGTCAATTACAGGGATGAGAGGGCATCTCTGAGAAAAGTCTGAAAAGGTTCTGATATGCCCCAGAAAAATATGTGCTTTTCAATGCATTAAAACTGTGAAAAAAAGTCTGAAAAATGGGTTGCGTTCTGAGCAAAAAAGTTTGAAATCATATTAAAATCTGAACTTCTCACATCCCTGCAGGTAACACATATGTAATCATCAAACTAGTGCCGTACATCAAAAAGGTTAAAGGGAAATGCATGATTGGAAGCAACCTTCTTTTGAGGATAAAACTATTCTACAGGCAAACCCCGTTATAACGAGCATGGGTATAGTGAGGACCCGCTTAATACAAGGACATTTCTTGGGTCCAAATTTTTCTTCCATAGACCTCTGTGTATTATGCTTCTCATATAACGAGATCGGCTATAACGAGGTAAATTCCCAGCCTAAAGATAAAGAAAAACAAAGAAACTTGACCCTGTTATATCGAGCATCCACCTCAGCTTACATCGGCTAGCGAGCGCAAGCGATGTTTCATGCCGTAAAATTAACTCCTTTTGCAAGACGTTGATCTATACGTCGGGCATGCTACACCACAGCACGATGTACACACTTCCTATCACAGCACGAGGACCCGTGCCAGCCAGCACATCTCCTTCCCACCCATTGCACCATTTTTGGTAACGGAGAAGTTGGAATCATCGTTCATTTACATTTACAGCTCTGCTGTTTCAGTTCAGCGACTTATTTAGTTAGTAAATTCAGTTTAATATATTTGCAAAACTAGATAAACACTGCATTAGCGGTAGAAATCTTGCTACTTTATATGTAGTCCCATGTGCACAAATTTGTGTGTGTTTTTATCACATTCTTTTATACCAAGCAATCGGCTATACCAAGGAAAAATTGTGGGTCCTGACGTCCTCCTTGTAATGGGGTTTGCCTGTAGAATGAAGTACACTGTTTGAAATTTCTGCTGTTAAAATTTTGTGATCAAATGTTAACTCTTTTTTAAACAATTATTAGTATTTGCCACAACAGGCAAATCTGTACAGCTTTGTTAGGGTTCAATTTCTATCAGGGTCATACTTTAATTTAGTACTGGTATATGCATGCTCATTTCTCCTCAAGTACTCAAATTAAAAACCTATCTTCCTAACTTTACACTCCAGATAGCATACAAACAAGCATATGTTTCAGCCCATTTGGTTCTTGAGACATTTTTAAGTGCTACCAATCATGTCATTGCCCTTTACCAGACTGCTAATTGCTAAATGACCATAAAGATTCAGAACTGTTTCAAATTTGTAGGTTTCAGCTCACCACTTCATGTAATATTGCTGCAGAAACATGATCCTTTATTTTATATAAGTATTTGCGAGGAGATATTGGTATGATGACAGAGCTCAAGTAATTTAATTGTTATCTAAATAATTAAAACCTTGAAACATTCCATACCATAGTATTGAAGTCAAATCCACAAGTTCAAGTCTAGGTCCTCAATTAAATCAAACCTTCCCATTCATTTTACAATGGGGACTTGGACTTTCAAGTCCAAGCCCACGAAAACTACTCTCGAGTCTAGACTTGATTTAACAATGTTAATCCCTATGAGGTACTGAATGAAGATTTGGCAGAGAAAATTTATGATGCCAAGCAGGTTTGTTGTTCACCTCTGTATTATTATTATACAGTAATTAAATCAAATGCTTGAACTTTTTCATTTATTTTCATAAACTCAGAAAAAGAATGACCCCACAGGACTTGAACCTGAAAAGGCTATGCTGGGTATCAGCAATGCCAGTTTACTGGATACAAATACCAGCGAGTCAGTCCTTACTTCTGAGCTCATTAACCTGTTGGCTATGGGTACCGGATGTGCCCTGTGTTTAACTCTATGGCATTTCAGAATCTCGGAGGCAACGGGTTAATATTACTTTAATACTTAAAGACAACGTTCACCTTGACGTGAAGTTGGTTTTAATAAAAGCAAAAAAATGAGATAATCATATTAATAAAAGTTTGGCGAAAATCCACCAAAGAATAGCTGAGTTATGAAGTTTCAAAGTTTTAATTTTGTGACGTCACATGCGAGCAGCTCCCCATATGTCATGTAATATAAATTCCATAAATTATCATGTTTCAATGGGTTCATGATAATTGAATGGGTGTTTTTGATAGAAGCCGGTATGAAATAATGTTTCTGATGATATATTGAAAGCACAGATAAAATCATCTTCAAATTTCTGAGAAAACGGCACTTTATGGAATTTATATCACATTACATATGGAGAGCTGTTCGCATGTGACATCACAAATTGAAAGCTGTGAATCTTCATAACTCTGTTATTCTTTTGTGGATTTTCGTCAAACCTTCGTTAATATATTTCTCTCATTGTACTGCTTTTATTCAAATCAACTTGTCATCAGGGTGAACCTTGCCTTTAATATATGGCCATGTCACATCAAGTTAAGTATTTGAATATTGCTCTTCTTTCCTTACCTCCTTTTTGTGATGAGTTTTCATCTGATGAATGTGAGGCTGATCCGCTTCCCCTTCTGATACTACCATCTCCTACATCAAATAAAATTATTCAAATAGATAATATCCATGAACACAGCATCACAAACTCTGCAAGTTTTGACAATAATTCATCTAAACAAGTTGCTAATCAGATAAAAGGGAATCAATGTTGATTAGTTTGAATATCTTTTTGTCTTAAGTGGTATTGGTTGCAATGAATTTATAGTTGGGGGGGGGGGAAGGTGGTTAAAAAAATTAAAATGAACACAGATTATGCATTTATAAACCTCCCTATAGCAGCCACCTGTCTACAAAGGCCAAATTTTTTTACTTGTCATTTTAGTGCAAGCTTTCAACAGCAAACTATTCATCATCAACATAAGCATACCATAAAATGGAAATAATAAAATTTTAGAATAAGTCAATAATTCCACGATTATGATTCATAACATCTTTACTTTTTGTTATCTCTTTTATATATTTTTGAAAACTGCTTCTTAACTGGAATTTGCATGGGGAATTCCTTCTGACAAATTCTGCTGTCTACTTGTCCAGTTTCACTAATAATGGTTACGACAAGGTTCGAGGTTCTACCACCATTTGACTGCCAAATACCCCAAAATATGAAATTTATGTTTTCATAATGAAAAATATGTTTTCTGGACTGAAATTTTGTGCTGAATTCATCTCTAAAGTCAGAAATGCAAAATATGCTTTTGTTTTTTAGATATGTCATAATTGTTTTGTTTGGGTATGTTGCAGTGAAGCTAATGGGCATATGTAGTCTCCGTTCTAGACCATGCAACTTTTTTTACCTCCATAGTACACTCACTCTCAGACTGTTTTACCCCAGACATACTTACTTTACCTTTAATCAAAACTCTTGTATTTATTCTGAGCAGTGACCAAAGATAGTAGTTTCCTTATCAATATAGATACAGGTTAATGTACATGTAAATGTCTAGAAGCCAGACTAGGACACATGTTGCCTTCAGACCAGTTTTATAGTAAACACATATTTTATGCATACCATTATGTCTGACAAAGGTTGCTCTTAGCAACCTGACAGGTGGCTGGAGGCTAGCCAGACATAGCCACAACTAATGTATGCATATTGCATTTTTTGGCATTCCAAATGTATTCATATGAACAGGTGGGTAGTTTGAGTAGATTGTACAGGGCGTGTTATTGATATTTGGGTCCAAAATCAGTAAATTAAAATTGTTTAAAAAATTATTTTGAAAAAAGTATGAGGGCTAATGTATCAGAAATCTAATCACTTATGGGGAAGTATATTGAGCATAATTGATTAAATTTTCAGGCCTGTGGTGTGATCGGTTTTCCTAAAATAATTTTTTTAACAAATGACCTGATTTTTTTCACACTTTGGGGTGGGGGTAGTATTTTTGTATTTTTCTCCAATTTTTCAATTCATAAGTAAAATAAAATTCTAATAAGCTCAAAGCCAATTAAATTCTGCATAAAACGAGGGGAAATTCAGCCTTCTAGCCTCTTCCTATCAGATGTTATAGTGGTTCAAAAGGCGCATCACTCTGAAAATGGGCTTTTTTGGGGTATCATTTGTCACGGCAAAGGGTAATTTCTTTGGGTTACCACATGTAAAGTATGTAGTAAATTACAGCAAATACAGTCTCACTGGAAAGAATATGCTAGGAACTAATGAAAATAAACAAAAAAAGTGAGATAAATCCTATTTTGTGAATAGTACAACCATTTTAATGTTGCTGGTGAAAAATTTTGTCACCCCAAAATGGACTTTTTTTGGCCAAAAATGGCCATAAATCTGAATTTTCCCTCAAAAGTATGAAAGATACAAGGTTCTAGTTTCAAAAACTGAAAATACATTTATTTTTACCCTACAAACGACCTAAAAAAAAATTTAACATGTAATTTTCCCCCCTTAAATATTTTTTCACACTTTTGTCAGTCAAATGGTGGTAACGATCTTGAACCTTGTCTTACGTTCTTCGTTGGCTTCTATTTCTAAACATTTTAACACGAAAAGGACTGGGCTAATTCGGAGGTGTTGAGGACTGGGGTGGGGGGGGCATGATGCCCCCCCCCCTTCTGATCTCGGCAGTGGAGCGTGCGACCACGCTGAAATTTGGCATGCAGGTTCCTTTCAACATAAACTCTAAGTCTGTATAGTAATTTTTGGGGAAAAAATAATCTCTAATTAATATGAATGAATTATGCAAATTTATGCATGAAAAAACATGATTTGCATATAAAACATTCAATTTCACTTGAAATATTATAGTTTTTTGCAGAAGTGATCTTTGCGACCTTAATTAGTTTTCATCATATAAAATTGCAGAAGTCAATTTTTTCCTTATGTATTTCTTTGTTTTTCGAATTTCTTATGTATTTCTTTGTTTTTGTAGCTTTTGTTTTTTTTTCCATGAAATTTATTGCAGACCATTCAAAAAACAAAATTAGTTGAAAATTAATTATGAAGGTCAGTTATGATAGAAAATAATGACGTTTTTATAAATTTCAAGATATCAGACAAATTCCATTGACTTTGTACACAAATCACATATATGAGCCATTTTTGGCATGACATTGTCTCACGAAAAATCATGGGGCGTCGCGATGCTGTACCTGTTTGTCTCGAATTTGGTATCAAAAGTTGCGCAAGACTTCAGAGAAAAAAGTCATAGAATTGCGCGGTATTACCATTGTGCGTTTCAAAATAATTGCACAAAACGTCGAGGGGGGGGGAGCACTATGGCCCCCCAGTCCTTTTGGGGTTAAATCAGGTCTGTTTACTGCGCTAAACATTTGGATACTGTACGTACCTGTTTTTGCTGCTAATGATGTTAATTGGGAAGACTGCTTGATAAGTGAAACTCGATAGAAGTAATTCCTCCAGAAATTTTCCTCTGTTATTCTGCAAAGCAAGGACAAAGTTTTGAGATGACAAAAGTTATACAAATCTGTAATGAGACTGCATTGACACAGAAAGTAGAAAATACTAGGTTCAGTTTGTTTACAACAACCTGTTGTGGAAACGCCAGCCATCTAATGATGACATAAACAGTACCCTGGAGTACAAAATAGAAATCCACCATTTTGTTGACGGTTTTGTTTTGTTTTCTCAGCCCCGAGTTATATGTAGTACAATGTGTAAATACCTAATTTGTAGTGTGCTTTTCATTGATGAAAATTACTGCTTGCGAAAAATGTTTTACAAGAAATGTTGCGTAGCAAACTTTGAGATTTGGAAAGAAGAAAATCTTGTAACCTTGCTACAAGATTACATTGACAATCAACTCTCCCACTTTAGACCAAGGGCAATTGTTAAACATCTCGACCACTCTCCCGCTTGTGTTTGAATTTCTCCTGCTCAAGAGCTCTACTCCTGCCATTTGTACTTAATTTTGGGGATAAAATGCTCCAAAATAAGGCTCAACTTGCACCAGAGAGGATCTAAAACCTCTCAGCTACCCCATGAGCTTTGACCCTGACTACACAAAGGACTTTGTGCTTCATGCACACTTTATATATATTTATATATATATTTTCTAAGTCTCCCATTTCGAAGGTAGTCCACGCGAGAGAATCTGCCGTTTAGGAGATGTCAAGGATTGGGGTCTCTGCTTATATGCATCATGAGGGTAACTAGTGTCAGAGAGAGACAATAATCTATGTGACCAGTAAAGCTGTTCGTAAGTTACAAACAACTTTACGAACAACTGGTGATACTTTCTTGGGTGCTAATCAGTTTCTCATGCATTTACATATAGCACAAGAAGGTATCACCAGTTGTGCGTAAAGTCGTTCGTAACTTACGAACAGCTTTATGAAACACCCCCCCCCCCCCATCTAGCATAACCGGTGCTTGTTGGCAATTTACATTGTGGAGAAAACAGCCCCAAAAGTTGAAAAGGGGTCTCAAGGGCCAAATTGACATTTTCATGTTTCTGGATAGAAGCAGTACTCCTTATCCGTCCGCAAAAAAAAAATAAATAAATAAAAATAACTCGAAACAAAAAATCAAAATAAAGACATTTAAGATTTTGTAAATCAAGTTAATGTGGTCGATAAAGCATTAGTCAACTTGAAAACCCACTTTTCCCAGTTTCCTTATGACATGCCAACAAAATATTAAATTATCATAAGCTGGCCATATATCATCCAATACATATGAAATAGGTAGTACGGTACCATATCAAAGCTTATGAACAGATCCTTTCAGTGTATGAAATCTAAATTTTGATTTTTACCACCAATTGCCAGATTTTGGTGGATCCGGTCACATACGTTTTCCCAATGCCAAATCACATATTTTAATAAGAATACATACTTTTCAGTCAGCATCTCATCTACTCACTTCTTAGGTACAAGTTCAAATCTCATCTTCTGTAGATTGCCGTCTTCTTGTAATGTTGCCATGGCAACAGGAAATATGCTGTTGAACTCGAAATTGAATTGGACACCGGCAGGGGGATTTCGTAGAAAATTCCTCTTATCCTGAAAACGACAAGTAAATGTGATGACGAGGTAGATAAACATCACTCACACACAAGTGTTACAGGAACTAGTCCCAAAATGTTGATGAAGAGTATCTCATTGCAGGTAGAGAGATTCAAGGGAGAAGTTTCTTCACACAATAAAGGCATCATAAAACAGCATTTTTATTTCTAAAAAAATGTAAGCTACATGATTCCCCATGCAACTAGTGTTTTTGAAAAGGTCTAAAAATGGACCCCTGAAAAAAAATTACTGTTCAAAATGATCATTAAGTGCTTTAAAACAGTAAAAATCATTGAGAGACCATTCAAGTTTTCCCACAGACTGCTGTGTTGCAGAATTTTCATAGGCCAAGAATAATTCATGTGCCTGTTTTATCTGTACATGTACATATTTTACAAGTGACAGCATAACTGTCTGAACTTTTATGTTCCAGGGTATTTATTTTTCCATTCAATCACTGTCAGATATACCAGATAGCAAAGTTTGACAATTTTTTAAAAGGGTCTTCCACAATGTTGTATAGTGTCTTTAACGTAGATTTAGTGAATCCACATTTTTATAAATTTATCCATATTTAAGGAAGTACAAGCAAATAAACCTGTTTACTGATGTATTCAAAGTGATGGATTTTTTCTTCTTTGGGGGCCAAGTAACGAGCTATTCAATAAGCCTGTTTTTAATAAATGCATCTCAACACTTGAAATCCACCTTGCATATATTGGTTGTTGCTACATAAAATTGGGCAAATCTCAGGCAAGCTCTCATCAGTGTAGGAAATACACAGGGGCTGAGGGCGATTTAGCCCCCAAAATTTACAAAATAGCTCCTTAAAATCACAAAATAGCCCTCAATTATCCTCATAGGGTTCAATGCATAAGATAGAGGCATCACTAAATCAGGCTTGAAAGTAGCCCCCTAAAATAGAATTTTACTTCCTGCCCTGGCTCTCATGCTGTTACAGATAATCTTTGTTTAAAAGGTATGCATGAAATTGGAATATGTTAGTAAACTAGTCTATTTTAATAGTACATAGCTTTGAAAAGATATGATGTTTCAAATACTCCAATAAAGCCATATTTTGTTCTTTGTACATGGCAATTCTGCTTCTCATACTAGAACTCTTGTTGCTTCTCATACTAGAACTCTTGTGTGACTTTGCACATGAATTTTCTCAAATTTTCATTCTCTAAATGGAGTGAAAATTTTGGGGAGGAGAGGAACTGTCCGTTTTACTATAGACAAATATTTGCACAAATGGGACAAACGGGTAAAGAAGTGTTTTTTTTTTCTTCTTTTGCCAATCATAGGGATTAGGGACAATCAATATAAAACAGGGACTTTGCCAAACATCTATAGGGAAAGTCCCTATAAAATAGGGACAGTTGTGAGGTCTGAAAAAAAACTGATTCTCACCCGAGACAAGGCTAGTATTTGTTCCTTCATCTGTTCCTCTTCGTTGTACCCCACCCATGGTGGCACTGCTGCATCGCAACGTTTGGAATGTTTCTCCTTCATAAACTTCTCTTGTTCTTTGTTGAACTGCCCTACTATAGTCTGATTAAAGGGATGAAAAATACATCACAATATGCACAATTATGTATGAAATAAGCCATGACAGATGATTGTGTAAATACAGTTTGAATTCAGATATGTTAATCACTCTAAATCACTTTCAGTATTTAACAATGGACACAGGACAGTACTTCTCAGTTCCCTCCTTCACAATTTTAACAATGTTGAAATGTTGAACTATTGTGACAGCTTAGTATGCATGTAAATCCTGAATTTTACTAACTTGCATAAATTTACAGCAATATAATGGGACGGTTCACAGTTGTCAAATTATGACAGCCTGAATGTATGACGTTAAATTTAATGTGGTGAACAGAAGTACAGTACTTTCCAAACCACAGTTGCATAGATCTGAAATATAATACCAACATAAGAAATACAACTGTCAGGATCAGTTACTTACATGTATTCCCCTTTGAAAATACTTTTTGATACCCAATGAATGATCCCAAATTCCCAATACACCAAATTTAGAAATATTAAATAAAATACCACAATATCAGCCAATTAAGAAAATACAATGATACACACAAAAATAACCAAATAAAAAAACTTCTGACATACCTGTTCCTCAACTGTTTTTTGTATAATAGAGGCTGTTTTGGTTGCAGTGTCTGTCACTTTCTTGAAAAGAAAACCTGAAAAGCAATCAAGCAAAATCAGCATAGCTGTCAAGTAGGCCTATCATTTGGCAAATGCTACCTCATAATCAGTAAAAAGTCTCTCAGTATCATTACAAAGATATCTACTAAATTTATTCAAAGGGTCAAAAATAAGTTCTAGCAAAGTGCAACTTAAAACAAATCTTTACATTTTCACCTGAATAGGTACAGTAATGAATAATGAAAGAATTAACGATCATATGATAATATGAGACTTGTGCTTAAGTACAAGTAAAACTTCATGTTGAGTCTAAATATGTTTGACTTTGAAACAAATTGGACTTTAAATGCCTAACATTCAGCAATTATCACCATGTACCTGTATGTACATGTACGTATGTACACTATGTTTGAGGCCTGAAAACCAGACATAGGTCTGTATAGCTCAATTCGGGAAATCTACATTTCCCATGATTTTATCCAATAATAATAATAATAATAATCCATATTTTATTTGAAATTGACATCACAAATAGAAATCTTCCGAAAATTCATTTTCCCAATTGATCGTGGGCCCGGCAGCCTCTGAGCAGCGCCAGATCGACGTTGCTCTATCCCTTAAATTGTTGAACGCCAAACAGGGTAGCAGCAACTCCCATCTTTTAACGTCTTTTGGTCTGACCCGGCCGGGGTTTGAACGGGCTTGAACCCCCGACCTCCCGGTTGTGAGGCGGACGCTCTACCAACTGAGCCAAAACACTTATGATTTTTTTATTGTTTGTACATTCTTTATTTTACGTTATTATTCTACTTGTCTCAGAGTTAGTCTAGACATAATTTCAGAACTGGATCACCTTTTTTGTTCATGTTTTTAAATAGACTAGATTTAAGTTAGGGCTAATGTTAGTGTTAATCATGACATCTAACATTAAAGGGGAAGTTCACCCTGACATCAAGTTGCTTTCATAAAAGCAGAAAAATAAGAGAAGCCTATTAATGTTTGGCGAAAATCCATCAAACAATAACAGAGTTATGAAATTTTGAAGTTTTAAATTTGTGCCGTCACATGCAAGCAGCTCCCTCCATCTGTCATGTAAATTCCAAAAAGTGCTATTTTCTCAGAAAATGGAAAATGATTTCACCTGCGCATTCAATATATCAAATTTAGAAAGTCATTTTATACAGGCTTCTATGGAAAAAAAAATCAATTATCATGAACCATCAAAAAGTGGCAATTTATGGAATTTAGATTACATGAATCATGATGCGCTGCTCGCATGTGACGTCATATTCAAAATTAAAACTTTGAACTTCATAACTTTGTTGTATTCGTTTATTAGATTTTCACCAAATTTTTATAAATATATTTCTCTCATTTTTTGTTTTTATTAAAACCAACTTGACGTCGGACTGGACTCTCCCTTTTGTCATGTTTGTTAAAAATAAAATGCATTTGAAACTCGATTTATTAAAGCCTCTGACTCTGACTCTGCTCTTTCTAATGAGGCATAACTCAGTCTCAGATAACCTTAATAACACCTTATTAACCCTTTGGATGCTATAATGTCATGTGAAATATTGATCTAGTCGAAAATCTTGGACCCCCCCCCCCCCCGAGATTTTTCATTAATTAATTTTTTTTAAAAACGAAAGACATTCAGAATCTGTTATTGGTGTGATTATGACCTTGGGCATAACAGTGATTTTTCCGTTTTAGCGGAAAACAAACGGTATTAACGGAATTGACCACTCGAAACGGAAAGTGAGTTTTCAAATGGAAAATCACGGAAAACCTGTTTTTTCTCCAAATTTTCACATTTTGAGGAGAAAATTATGAAATTTATAATATAAATTACAAAAAGTTGAAACAAAAGCACAGAATTGGGGGCGAGATAGATTCTAATGAACATAATATTTGTATGAAGTTCTATTGAAACGGAAATGTTGCTTTGTTATGTATGGGCAATTCCACGCCAACTGTGACATGAATGCCAAAATTTCAAATTGATTGTATGTTTTTTTCTTCTCTATGATTGTTTAGGGGTATACCTATACTTAAGGAATCTGAAAAGATCTTACCTCAGAATGTTCATTTTACTAATTATATTGTTATTAAAATGTGGGTGTGTCAAAATGTGATGTATCCAAAAATAATCAAGAAAATAATGGATGTCATAAAAATTCTTCATATATCTCTTTAAATGAGTCATAGGATTGTTATTTCAGATATTAGATATAAGAAAGCAAGCCTTAGATGAATAAAAATTATATCTCACGGTGAGCCCCAATATGGCATAATTTAAATTCTCGTCCTTATTCCATTGAATATGTTAACGCCCGTAACAATTTATCATTTTTTTGAGCCACAATGAAAAATAATTAATATGTTCATCCTACCCACACATATTTACTCGCCAACTTACCATGGTTAACTTAGCTAAGTAAAAATTTTTAAAATATGATAATTATAATAGCTAACCGAGTGTCTACGAGCGTTACATAAATTGTACTGAGTTACGTTACGGACGTTACAGCTTTACAACTACAATTTATGAGCACATATAAGCTTATTTTATTTACACCTACACTAAGATTACACCACCTTTAACAATGTTTTTGTCACTATGCTGCATACGTCCTTGAAGTGCACAGGGTCATGAGTCCTCTCTCAGATTACCACAAGTGGTACTTGATGACACATTTGAGCTTAACAATATTGACAGCCTGTTAATTCAAAACTTTTATACTTTTTCTGGACAATGTTCAATCGTCTTGCCTCAGTGCTTCATGCCTTTTTTCTTTCGAAGTTTCTGCATATTTTGAGCCATAATTTGTGTCGCGCTGGTGCATGTTCTGTCCGGAGTTACATAACTTTTCGTTTCATGCTTCTTGTCAGACCGAAAAATCTAAAAGTTTGTTTTTGTGTGTAAAAGTCATATACATAAATGGTGTTTCAATTAATTCAATATAATTATGATTTATTTTACTTCCAATGGCCTGAATTGAGTACTCAGCATAATCATGCCTTCCTAATAGTGCTAGCAACCAAATTTGGCCAGAAAAAACAACAAAAATAAAAGTAATAAACAAAGAAATATCATAAGAAATTGAAAAACAATAAGATACAAAAGAAATTAATTTCTTTGGGCAATTTTTTTGGAATGGTATGATTAGTTCAGCATACTTCTTTATCCAAAAACACACTCCAAAATTTCTTAACATGTTATAGCAAAATGGATTTTATCATAGATTGCATAAAATAACTAATTACAAATAAACAATCGCAAATTTTCAACCATTAATTATGCTAGTCTTGTAATTTTACATGTGGCTTATTGTCGTGCAAATGTGCGGGTGATCGGGGATCTAGACGGAGATCTGAGGAGAAGAAGTTGTTAATAGATGCTTGTTCATCTTGCATTTTCATACACGTAACGTCCGTAACACAAATATGTAAACGTCCGTAACAACTTAAAAAGCCTAATTACACAATACAAAGTGTTAAATTCAAACTTGCTGTTTATAATTACATAGAATGATGGCAGACCTATTTGAAGACAGGTGGTAAAAAATACTGAAGTAAGTAACTTCACAGAGTTTCACCATTATGTTCAATATGCAAAAAAGCCACGTCATAATGCGTAACGTCCGTAACGCTCGCTTCCAACGTTTGTGGTTAATTAACCAATAAAGCTAAAACAATGTAATTTTATTATGTTAAACTTTTACATGTTTTCTACAATTGTAAGAAGAAATAAACTGTTCTTGCAACTGCAAATAATTTTTTTTATCAATTGAATGTTAGAAGTTGCCTATGAATGTAACGTCCGTAACGGTGGAATTGCCCGTATACAAAGTCTATGGGAAAACGAAATTACCATTTTTCAGGCAAGTTGAAAGTGATTTCAGATTTTTTGAAACGGAAAATCACTGTTCCTACATAAAGCTTTCAAATTAAAAAAAATCCCCAAACCAAACTTGGCCTTTATAAACTCGGTCTCACTTACTGCCGAATTCAAAGGCAGAATTTAGTGCTGCCTCTGCGGCAACTGTCGCATCCTCTTTCGTCATTTTATCCCGTGATGATGGCTTTTGACCAGAGTTGTCCTTTGTGTCTTCTTTGCTCTCCGATACAGTTACGCTGGCGTCATCCTCGCCCGCGCCCTCGGCTTCAGGCTCACCATCCTCACGCACTCGCTCCGCCACCACTGCTGGCGCTGCCTCGCTGGCGTGCTGCTCGCATCCTTTTCGGTGACTACTGCGGAGGAGTCGGCCGCACCATCTTCTGCAGTTTTGGGTTCTTCAGATTTTGTTTTTGATTTACCTCCCCACCAGCTACTCAACATATCCATTGTAAATATTCTATTACACACACACACGTATGAAATTACACAAATGAATGACTGAGAGTAATGTAAAATGTGTCTGGAACTCCTGCGTCAGCGTATTGTTACGATTTCGCACCCGAACGATCGGCAGCCATATTTTTTGTTTTCATCCTTACACATTCACTTCCGGTATGGATTCATTCAATTTACATTATTTAATAAAGAAAACGACATCGAAATTATATTAATTCGTTTAAGCCAAAAATTGAAATTATACATATTGTTTTTGCTCGACAAATTTATTGTAAAAACACAGTTATATATATTTTATTTTTATAGAAAGAAGGCTTGATTTTACCATACTTAACGTTAGGGAATGATGGGAATGGTCTTTTCCTCCGGTCTACCAAAATGGTATGTGAGATTATGACCGAAAGAATTTAGAATATCAGTCAATATCTACTTAATCTTGCCCATAATTTCCATCAAAGTGATGAAAACATAAAGAACATTTCCATGTTTTTCTCATTAAGTATTTATTTTCACTTTTCATAGGTCAGAGTGTGAGAAAGTGATATTTGTGTTGACGATTACATGAGATACTTCGCGAGATCGGTCTCTGGATTGGTCTTGTAGAAGCGTACACTTCACGTGTAACGTTAGATTCAGAGTAGAATCCTACAGCCGTAACGAACACGTACGATCGCATGCATGCAACAGTAACAGTTGGTGAACGAAAATAAAACCCCTTAGATCAAGAGGGTCTACACCTACTCACTTAAAAACTCACGTTTGGAAGCATAATCCCTTGTGTATTACAGTATCAACCTTGTCAAGTCGGTCAGGCCATGCATGGCATTGTGATTGTGATCTGGTTGGTGGTGATGGTGGCGTGCCGTGGCATGCCTGGACTGGAGTGGTGCATGTAATGTGGGCTGTGAATTTATGTCAGTAGTAGGATCTACTGCATGGTAACCAGGGGTTGCGCCAGGGTAAATCTTTGGGGGGGGGGGGTGGGCAGTGAAAGCCGTCTGGAGAATTTTGCCCACCAAAAATCAAAAACAATTTTCACAGCCAAATTCACGTAAATAAGCAGTACGGCCGCGGCCGGGCGCACGTGGCAATATCGGAGACTCCACCCTCGGAGAGAATCTCTGGTATCAGAGACTTTTTCTCCCTTTTTCTGCTCTCCAATTTTGGAGATGGTCTCCAAAATTTGAGACTTTAGTTTATATACCTTGGCGTAGTTTGGATTACATTATCCCAACTTAGGATAGGATTAGGAATGTGATAATCAAAATCCTCGAGGGATTTTACCCTGGCCTAAATGACCGTCTACTTTGAAAATTCACCATCTACTTGCCAAATTATGATTGATTGTTAACATTTTGCAGCAATAATCTATGGCAAAGTTGCTGATGATATTGACACCAGCATAGTTTATGATTGTTGTGGTTGATTATTAATAAGTAAATTCTATTGGATCCTATGCAAGTTCAAATCGAATTGTTTCCACCATTGCAGGGTTGTGTCTTGGAAAAACAATCTCCGATATTGGAGATTCTCTTTGCGCCAAGTTTTGATGACCCCATTAAAAGTCTCCGATATTGGAGATAATCTCCGTCATTGGAAGTAATCTCCAATATTGGACATGCGCCCCTACTGATAAAAGCTGCCGAGAAGTCACTCAGAGCAGGAGGGCACCAAACATTTTTTTCCACAGCCAGCCCAAATTAGAAATTTTACTGGGTCTGGGAAGCAAAAAAAATTTTTTTGAAAAAAACTTAAATCCCGGCCATAATTTCATTAATTTGTGAATGAAATGGGTGCAGTGCACCTGTCTGTCTGTAAACAAGGATTGTTGGAGACTAAATTGGTACAAGATATCTTGGGCTGGGGTCTAACGTTAAGGTTAAATCTATATCAAAATCAAACCGTCTCCAATGGGTTAACATACGGTTTCATGGTGTGTGGGAAGATGGACTTAATAAAGGCTCATGAACTGGGGTTAGTTGTTAGCACTCTCAAACCTCGTAACTGCCGTCTAACTCTAAGCCCAGCAGGGCATGGTGAAAAAAATCCTCATGCTCGAACAAGGGCAATCTCAATTCACAAAGACACAATTTGTCTATCTTGATAAGGATAAGGTTGTTGGTTTTTTTTAAGGACAATCCTTGTTTACAGACCAGCTTCCCTACTGCCGGTCATACTGACAAAAATGGTGTGAAGAACTGAAGGCTTGGACTTGGTCCTTGGCCTTGGAGACTATAATTGGGGCAAACCCAGGGAATAGGGGACCATGCAATATCGGTTCTAAATTATGTTTAAATAGTAAAGGAAGTCTAGTCACAGGGGCGTTGAAATTCTCGTACTCAATGTTGTCCTTCATCTTGTAGATTATACCTACCAGTTCTTTTCAATTTCAGCCACATTTTACATGCCACTTTTATGTTTCTCTTCTGTTTGCAGGCACGTGGGCCAAAGAAGCATTTGAAGCGGCTTGCCGCGCCCAAGCATTGGATGCTTGATAAGCTGACTGGAAATTTTGTAAGTATGAGTGTAAAATGGTTTTATGAATTTTACTGTCCCAACAAATCATTCCTGATAAATAAAAAGTGAGTGTTGTCTTGCTATATAATCAAGTATTATTCACGTCATAAATACATTTTGAGCCACATCCAATACAGGATTACCACATTCGTAGTCAACATAAAAATAGTAAGAGACAAAACAAGTTCATGGCAGGTACAGGATCTTGTAGAAGACAAAGTTCCAGCAAAGGAAATTAAAACAAAACATTACAAGACAAAAAGGCAAGCGATCACAAAAGCAGCTTTACACAAGCAAAGTGGAATTTCAAAACATAAATCCTCCCCTTTCCCACATTCCTGCTGCAACTTCCATTCTTTAAGGAATGAAATCAACATAGGGAGACTAATGTGAATTAAATAAGTTGAGCATTGGCATCTATGAGTGATTAACATTCACACAGCTTTTTTACAGAAGAAAAACAAATTGTAAAACTTAAAACTTTCAGGCTCACAGTTGTCATTCTAATTTTGTAAGAAAAATGTTAGTGTCATTGAATAGTTTATGTCACCCAATTGTTCAAAATTGCATGACTGATAAGAAAAAAAGAAATGATTCGTGTAATGATTCATTTGAGATCCGACTCCAACTGAATATTTAATTTATTATTTTGTACAAGATTGTGTATTGTTTACATGGATCCTAACCGAGATACAAGTTGCCACTGCAGAGTACAAAATCCAACTACAAATGCATGCTACCGAAATTAAGTAGGCTGAAAGCTTTCTTGAGTTAATAGTAATTTATTTTGTTCAGAAGTATGTAGTGTTTATGGGCATTATGTCGTTGTGATGAATACAACAGTGAACTACATTTGTAAGTAGGTATCATTGCATCACCACTTTGCAGTAATGTACAATTTAGTCTTTTATTTCTTCACACGGTTGCTAAAATGAATTTCATGTAATTCTGATGAAGTAAAACTAAAATTTCTATGTTTCTAATACTTGCGATTCTTCATCCCTGTAGGCCCCTCGAGCATCGACAGGACCCCACAAGTTACGAGAATGTCTGCCCCTGATCATCTTCCTTCGCAACCGCCTCAAGTATGCGTTGACGTACGTTGAAACCAAGAAGATCATGATGCAGCGTCTGGTCAAGGTAGACGGCAAAGTCCGCACTGACATCACCTACCCGGCTGGATTCATGGGTATGTCTTTACTGGACGATAACAACCCATAAATAACATTAGGCATTCTAAAAAAAAAACTAAACCATGCTTGTTTCTCAACTTTGTGTGAAGGTACAAATCCACATTTAACTTGACATTAAATTAGCACTTTAAATTTGGCTGTGAAGGCCAGACTTTACAGTAGGCCTAAACATATTATTTTGTTAACTTTTCCTTATGAAAAACAAAGTCAACGTGACACCAGTCACAGCATGGGGAAAGTCTGCTAGTCTGTTACTGTGTGAGTAGGTCATTAACTAATGGGCTCCTAATCTACCAGCCAACGCACAAAAACAATTTTTTAATTTTATGTAACAAATTTGACCACATACCACATAAACAATAAATAAATAAATAAATAGGAAATACTGGCTGATGCAATGTTGCCACATTTTTTTCAGGAAAGATGCAAATGCTCAAAATTTAGAAAGAAAATAAAATCTGTGCAATAATTCTGGTTACCATACATTTTGTAGTGCAAGACATTATGTGCTATGCATTTTTTGTCCTTAGAGAGTCGTACAAATGTAGTGATTTGTTCCAGGGCCTTATCGAAGGCACTGCAGCAGCTTTTCTCCACTTGCTGCAGTGTTCAATAAATAGGCCAATATCAAATCCAAAACTTTCTCATATGGTCGTCAGCTTGGTTGTGAAAATGTACCATTTTGGCATCACCCAGGGAAAGTACAGGTATCTTATAACTTTTATTACACTGCAAAGAGTTCTGGCAGATTTGATCAGTATTTTGTACTGTTCAAAATCAGAATGCAGACTTCCATGTTTCTTTGGGAGTCAACTTCTTGTATTGTTTGCCTTTAGTAAAAATGGTTAAGAAAACATTGGGTGATTTCAAGTTCGCTGTTGGTGTTGAGGAAACAAAATCGTCTGCTAAATCTAGCTCCAACACTGAGCTCGGTTTAAGCAGACGATACCGATTGCACTATCGATCACATAACACCGAGTGACGTCACGCGCAATTTATGGCTTTGGCTGAAAGTTACGCCAATGGCCAAAAAAATATACAAATGTTACAAACATGACACCAAATCAATACTGCCTGCCACAAAACTTGATGAATCTGAAGGCCAGGTTACTTTTCTCTATTCCTATGTGGAAGTTTATTATCAATTTGGCGAATTATGTAAATTTTAAAGGGGAAAGGGTACTTTTTCAGCTTTTTGCATCGCACGGTGAAGCTTTTCCATAGCCAAAACACACAAGCCTCTTAGCTCTGCCAATAACAAGACCAAAACCAACACCAACACCGAACTTGGAGTCACGAATTTCCTAAACCCTTGGGTTTAGTGTTGATGAATGGGAAAATTACATGTAAACTAAATCACAAACACCAACCACGGTACTCGGTTCAGCAGACGATATTCAACACCAGCCTCAACACGAACTACAGGAAGTATGTCATAATTTTCGAGGTCAACCCCGACACCAGGCCTGACTTCAAGTACGGTGTTATAGCCGGTGTTACTGTTCTTACAACACCAACACCAGATTTCCAACACTAAACTTGAACTCACCTTTTGAGTTTTCACTTTTCAACATACATGTCACTAACTTATCTTCAGACGTGGTTTGGATTGAAGTGTAACTTGTACATCAGAATAACACTAATATGAGTGAGAGTTTTGAAAATATACAATGCAATAAATGATTTTTAAAAAGAATTGTGCTGTTACCTATGATGTCCATGCTCATTTGCATAGTTCAGTTCAGTTCAGGTTTTATTTCTTAATCAAATAAAAAAAAAAACACAACAGTTCACAAATAGTATGTACAATGCATAAAAATTATACAGTTTAGAACGATCTCCAGAGGGAGACCATGTGACACCACAGAAAACTTAACTAACATCTTAGACACAGTGATTTCATTCAACGAAAAGCTTTTCCGTTTCAAAAATCTGAAATTCCTTCAACTTGTCCTAAAAATGAAATTCCGTTTACCATAGACTTTGTATACATGAAGCAAAAATGACAATTCTCGCGTTTACATAAATACTCTAATCAAATATTTCTCGCTGTTTTTGTGTTTTTGTGTCAACTTTTTCTAATTTTTGTTCTGAGTTTCGTGTTTTTCCTTTCAAAAAGTAAAAATTTGGAGAAAAAAGGTGTTTTCCATGATTTTCCGTTTGAAAATTCATTTTCCGTTTCAAGTTGTGATTTCCGGAAATTCTGTCTGTTTTCCGTTATCGCGGAAAATCACTGTCCCTACATCTTCCTTTTTCACAGTACATTATTGCTGACAGAACCTAAGTCACTTTCTGTTTTCTTTTTTTGTCAGATGTGATCTCGATCAACAAGACTGGTGAGAACTTCCGTCTCATCTACAATGTCAAAGGTCGATTCATCGTCCACCGCATTGGTAATGAAGAAGCCAAGGTACGTGATACACCTTGCACTTACTATCAAAAAAGCTGAGATTTCTGTTAAAATTTGGTAGGATTCTAAACAAATATGCAGCAAACAACGGGGTATATACCATCCCAAAAAGTGATGTATAATAGGTATACGTAAATTAACCCATTGCCTTCAAGATTCTGTAATTCCCATAGAGCTAATGCATGACACATTCAGTTCCCATTGCGAAGGGGTTAAAATTGATTCTGCAAGATGCACACGAAAACCTTCTTGTACATGTATATCATTCATTGATGATCTTCACTACACATAAGAAGGGTTGGCATATTTTCATGTTATATATATTTCCAGGTCCATTGGCTTGTAAATATAGCATCCCCCAAACCCCCCCCCCCCCCCCCCCCGGACTTTACACACGAATGTTGCAAATCATATCAGGAATTATCTGGGAAATATAAAAATGGAAAATATACCAACCCTGCACAAACCCTCCCCGAAAAACGAATAAATTGATAAAAAGAGACAGTGAGTAAGTAAAAAAAGAAACGAAGAAAGAATTGATTTAAAAAAGGTGATGTTAAATCTTTTTAATCATTATCTCCACCAGACCAATAATGTCATACAATGCAGTGAACAATGAAGGACACAGTGTCACAGTGAAAAATGTTAGAAAAATATGCCAGTGGCCCACTCAGAAGTGCCATGCCATCTTCTGTCGAATTTATAATACACAAGCTCGCATCACTTAGTTGCGTTTGTTATATTGATAGCTGTTGTTGTTGTTTTGATGTGTAAAATCATTTGTTAGTAAAACAGATCATAAATGTATCTTCTGTAATTTGATAATATGAATTCTCAAAGATTTTGTTGACACTGTGTGACTTCTCCGCAATAACTATTAAAATCTTTTGTTATTGACACAGTACAAGTTGTGCAAGGTTCGCAAGGTGTGGGTTGGCCCCAAGGGTATCCCCTACATCAGCACCCACGACGCACGCACCATCCGCTACCCCGACCCCTTGGTCAAGGTCAACGACACCGTCAAGGTCGATATCCACACCAGCAAGATCATCGATCACATCAAATTCGACAGCGGTACGTTGACATGATGCAACATTACATGGAAATTCCCCCCTATTACAAGTACATTTCAAAGCAAAGCCAGAAGTCCCATAAAAAATGTGAAAGTCACCCCAAATTTGTTTAGTCAGGAAAAAAAAGAATTATTATTGCAATCTATTTCCAATAACTTGTTGCCTAATAGTTGGCAAGTGCTACAAACCAAATTGGGTTCATGAATGAAAGGTTTGCAGAGAGAATTTACGATGCAGATCAGGTTTGGTGTTCATCTGTGTATTATCAAATTAATCCAATAGATTGGATGCTTATATATCATTACATTTCATGTTCAAGTCCAGTTTTGTCACTTTTTCTGAGTCATTAAAAATTAATAAAAGATCAAGCATTTGATTTAATTTATCAATTTGATAATACAGAGATAACCAGCAAATCTCTGCATTGAAAAATCGTAATATCATTGAAATATCATTGAAAAATCATAATATTATTATTGTTTCCACATTTTCCCTGCATTTGTATGTAACAGTTCCCAATTGATGGCAAACTATACATGGTGTCATGTTCATGATTTTTGTCCATAGGTAATCTGTGCATGATCACAGGCGGTCGTAACTTGGGACGTGTCGGTATCATCACACACAGAGAGAAACATCCTGGATCCTTTGAAATCGTACACATCAAGGATGCTACAGGTGGGTGAACTGTCATGGTAGAAATGTTTGTGCAATCAATTAATCTGCCTTGAATGATTTCAAAGTGATCTGGCAGTTCTGTTGTTCTTAACCTTTTGGAGACAATTTCATTTCAATATAACACACATTCTCTGTAGGCCCCAGCCCGAGAAATCTTATTCATAGTCTCTAACCGGTAAAAATGTGTGCCCAGTTGAGTATAGACACCTGTTTACACAGAACTCTTTCACAGTTCCTGGTCATTTTTTAGTGTCAGTTTTGAGGTTTTACATTTAGAGAATTTATCTAATATGGAGGTGAACAAAATTATATGTTGTCAAATGCTAACAAAACAAAGGTTTGTAAATTGAGGCCATGCTTATAGGATATATTTTAAAGATCTCTTGTGGACCCTCAGAAGCTTCTGTACTGGCAGAATCAGCTGATAATAAGTTGTATTCATGATATTCTCATTGTTGTTACCAAATGTTAGTGATTTCAATATCATAAACAGAATCTAAAATATGTGAATGTAAGTTACAAATGTCAGTATTTACATTTGGTACTTACATTCAGGTATTATTTTAGGTTCTGTTTTTGATGTTGACATACATGTAAGTAGTATATTTCCCAATGAGAGATAAAAGGGACATTTTCAATTCAGGAATCAGAGGATTAATTCGATGAAGTTTTGTTATATTCTGATTCCCCTTTCACATTTGTTTTCCAGTTATCGTTGTGTTCTGATCCCTTTTACATTTTATTATGTAAATATCCATTACGTTCTGATTCCCTTTCACATTATGTTATCCAGTTTATATTTGTTCTTATTTCTGTCACTCTGTAGATCACACTTTCGCCACCCGTCTCACAAACGTGTTTGTGATCGGCAAGGGCAACAAGCCATACGTGTCGTTACCGAAGGGCAAGGGAATCCGTCTGACCATCACCGAGGAGCGCGAGAAGAGAATCGCCCAGAGGCAGTAAACTGAAGCCCACTTGCATCATAACGAAATGAGATTCAAATACACAATAGACTCACAAATGTTTCCCAGTTTCTCCCAGAAACCCGTTGCCATTGGAAGCAAGGCTGGAGGTGTAACATAATGTCAAAACTCATCATACACACATTGTCAGTGTGTGAATGTTTCAAGAAATGTTATATTAAATAAATCTCACAACAACAGAACAGTGTAATATGTGTGTTTTTCATGAGTAGCTGTTTGTGAGACAAATTTCATGCAGACAGTTAATTTTGTATTGATAACCTTTGAAATACAGTCAACTCTGCATAAGTTGAATCCATTGGGACTGAAAATGAAGCTTCAACTTGGAGAAAATTTGACCTATGGGAAGTCAAAAGCAATAGAAAATAAAGAAAAGGGAATTTCCAATATTCAACTTATGCAGAGTTAACTTATCCATCTCAAAAACTCTTCAGTGTGGGCGTTGATGGGTAGGGTGGGTGTGTGTGTGTGCGTGTGCGTGGTGTTGTGTTTGTGTGTGTGTGTGTGTGTGTGTGTGTGTGTGTGTGTGTGTGTGTGTGTGTGTGTGTGTGTGTGTGTGTGTGTGTGTGTGTGTGTGTGTGTGTGTGTGTGTGTGTGTGTGTGTGTGTGTGGTGTGTGGTGTGCGTGCGGCGTGCGTGGCTGCGTGCGTGCGTGCGTGCGTGCGTCGGCGTGCGTGCGTGCTGCGTGTCGTGTCGTGTCGTGCGTGTGTGTGTGTGTGTGTGTGTGTGTGTGTACTCATATGCCAATACAATTTGAGGAGTTGTGAGTTTACACACACCTGCAAAATGAGGAGAAACTGGTACTGGTGATATGAGGAACTCCTCCAAAGAAAAAAATTGGAATTACTGCATAAGGTTTCTAGTACCATATACCTGTATATGGGTATCCTTGATTTGTGCACAAATTAACCATTGATGATGAGATCCTCAAATGACTAGATCTCCTAATTTTGTTGTGGGTGTGTGTAAACTCACAACTCCTCAAAATGGATTGGAATACTGTATACGCCAATATTTTCGCGGTTTTGGACTAAATCTCAACATTCGCGAACGCTAATTTTCGCGATTTTAGTGATGCTTTCATTGGTGTAAATGGGCATGAACCAGAGTGGAAATTTTCGCGATAACTGACTCACGAAATTCGCGAAAATAACCCCCCCGCGAAAATTACCACGTATACAGTACAAGAGCAACACACACTCACATGAACACATGAGCACACACTTCAAATTGCACACTGTACAAATGTGTGCGTGCCTGGTGGGATGGTGTCTGTGTGTGACATTGATATGTGTGTGGTGGTTTGGTTTGTGTGTGGTGGTTTGGTTTGTGTGTGGTGGTGGTTTGTGTATGGTGGTTTGTGTGTGTGTGGTGGTTTGTGTGTGTGTGGTAGTGGTTTGTGTAGTTGTGGTGGTGGTTTGTGTGGTGGTGGTGGTTGTGTGTGGTGGTGGTTGTGTGTGGTGGTGGTTTGTGTGTAATGGTGGTTGTGTGTGGTGGTGGTCTGTGTGTGGTGGTGGTAGTTGTGGTGGTGGTGGTAGTTGTGTGTGGTGGTGGTTGTGTGTGGTGGTGGTTGTGTGTGGTGGTGGTTTGTGTGTGGTGGTGGTTTGTGTGTAGTGGTTAGTGTGTGATGGTTGGTGTGTGATGGTGGTTCGTGTGTGGTGGTGGTCTCTGTGGTGGTGGTGTGTGTGGTGGTGGTTTGTGTGTGGTGGTTTGTGTGTGGTAGTGGATTGTGTGTGGTGGTGGTTTGTGTGTAGTAGTGGTTTGTGTGTGATGGTGGTTTGTGTGTGGTGGTGGTTTGTGGTGGTGGTTTGTGTGTAGTGGTTTGTGTATGGTGGTGGTCTGTGTGTGGTGGTGGTTTGTGTATGGTGGTGGTCTGTGTGTGATGGTGGTTTGTATATGGTGGTGGTCTGTGTGTGGTGGTGGTTGTGTGTAGTAGTGGTTTGTGTGTATGGTGGTTGTGTGTGGTAGTGGTTGTGTGTGGTGGTGGTTGCGTGTAGTAGTGGTTGTGTGTGATGGTGGTTTGTGTATGGTGGTGGTCTGTGTGTGGT
>JZLH01S0378140.1:89639-101571 GCA_001188425.1 Eucidaris tribuloides
ACGAATTCAGTGGTTAAAGAGATTTGTATGTTGCTATCCATCTCATCAACACTCTGTCCTACATGTACTTTCCCTGTCATCCATTCATCTCCACATGTGATTCTTTTGTTTAACATTCATTAGTTATAATCACCTGATCATTCTGGTTCTGGTTCTGGTGGTTTACAGCATAAACTCCTCAATGGGAGGTGACATGCAGGCGCAATATTGTCGACTGAGCATGTTTTGGTATTAATTTTGAAAGTGACCATTTTTGATGATTTTATCCATATCTATTTGTTTTAACCGGTTTCTAAATGGTCATGTGTCGTATGGTGGGACCTCCAAATACCTGGTGGCGTTACATTTTTCAGTCCTCTTCATAATTGAACTTGATGCATCAAAGCTATCCTTTATCCAATTGTAATGAATTTGGGCTCATTCTGCAGCAAAATTACTCTGATTTTGAAATCTGATAAACAATCTTGCATTACACTTTGTTTAATTAGTGAAAAATGTGAAAATGTTAACGAGGGTAAATCTGGTGGATAAGCGGAGGAGGATAAGCGGAGGAGGAGTGTGTACAATCTCTATGGAGAAATTGCAAATTCACCTGTACTCTTTTGTTTTTCCTACTATTTGCAGCAGATAAGTTATGATATGCATCTGACTAACTTGACACATTTTGTACTTCACAATTCTCAATAGTAAAATGAAATTAATTGTCTTGTAGGTCATTAATTACTTAATTAATGACTGGTGTAGCTTGCACTTGCCATTGACTTGTACACGTTATGAAGTATGATAGTATTGCATGTAAGGACACACAAGTATGTTCACTTCAGGGCTACATTTTGGTTGAAATTTTTAAATAAACTCTACTGATCTATTTATTAAACAATAATCTACTGTTTAATCTCTAAAATTTGTTTGTTAGGTTTAATAAATTGTTTGTTTAATTAGTGTAATTCATGTTTTTGTAACAAATTGCAACACAATTTTAAACATATTTTGTCACAGCCTGTATCACTCCATCTGAAAATGAAAAAGTAGTAAGACCATACATTTTCTTAAAGCTGAAAGTGTGCTTTTTCACAATATAACATCAATTTTGAGCCATGACTTAATACTGACAAGTGTAATGAGTTGTCATCAATATCGCAAAACTGTAAGTTTTTTGTGATATTACCCTTTAATTTTTTTACACACCCTGTATAGCTACTTGACCTTGGATGAATGAGATTCTCTGAAGTATGTGCTTTCAGAAAATGTATACTTTTGTTGGTTTCTGATAAGTACTTTTTGAGTTATATTGGTTTAAATGCAAGTGACAAAATTCATAATTTGGTGCCTGTAACGCAAAGGGGTCCCACCATACGACACATGACCAAATATGTCGATGGAGGAAGCATCTCTAACGTGTGGCGGTAGGCAATTCCATTCAGAGAATGTATGTGGTAGTAGCGAATATTTGTAACAATCCTTACTCCTTAGAAGTAGGGAGTTTGTTGAACGAGATTGAAGATTGTTTCCGTGTGTGTGTGTGGATCCGACCCCCACCCTGATGGTGTTGACTGGTATGAATCCGTATTAATTGCGATCCCACCTTTCTTGACCTTCTCGTCCCCTTCTTTCCAAATTGGATAAACATGATTGAATTGGGATTCTCCATTTTCCTCACTCCATATATATTCATTGTTCATCTATTACTTGAATATTTTAATATGTACGTAGATCTACTTTGTTAATTTTGTTTGTCAGATTTTAGGCGAGGCAGCCCCAAGTTTAGTTTTAATAAATCAGTGCACTGCCAGACATGCAGTTTGTCTTTATCTATTTCATTTTTTGTACAGTGTTGAAAGTGACTGATGACTGATAGATCTAATTTTAACGTTATTACTCACTTATCTCTGATTATTGTTTGCAGCTCACATATTTGGTTGTTCAACTTCAGAACTTTCAGCTGGCATCCATATTCGGTTTCTTCGACGCTATTTGAGTCAACAGAACTGTCTGATTTATCTTCACCCATCTTTCGCCAACCATTAAAATACACACTAAATTATGACAATGTAGACATGTAATAGATCTACGTGGAATTGAGTCGAGTGTGTGTTTGTGCATTTGCCTCGAGTTCATTCATTCATTCATTCGCGCACAAAGTTTCCTTAGTCAAAAGTGCTGTTTGAAGTTCTTAAAAAACAAGCACAACAAAAACTTATTCCGCAATTTATATACTTGAAATATTTGTAAAATTATTTCAGTAATTTTGATATGGAACATTGAAGCTGGAAACAAGTGAAAACCAACAAAATACAAATATGTTTATCAAAATCAGCAACAAAAACACTTCCTTTTTGTTTTGAACGAAAGAGGGCACATGTCAGAATGAAGAAAATCGCGATGGCGGAGGGCATGGGAAGTATCCTTGCACACGTACGATTATATTATTTCATTTCAATGCGATTTCAATATTTTGATTAATTGAATATATTTCTTTGTTATGTGTTATTAATTTTGTGAAATTGTAATTGTGTACGTGTGCTGAATTGTCTGAAAGTAGTCCGATAATGATTCGTATTTAAGTTATGTCGCAAGAGCTGATTCGACCTTTCAAAGTTCACTCGGTCCTGTCGTAGCTAACGTTATTCTCAATAGCCAACATAGCATAGCATAGCCATATTTAGATACGGGGGCCGCGGCCGGGGAAGGCCGAAGCTCGCTCAGCGCTCCGAAGGCGACGGACATGAGTTGAGGTGAAGTCCCGTGCGCGCGCGGCATGGCCGTGGTCCAGCACTCCGCTTCAGAGGCCTTCTGAAACAAAACATGTGAAATACGCTTTGCCACTTGCTACATTTCAAGTCAGTTGCAGGGCTCCACACTAACATTTTTATTTTTTTTCTGCTTGTCCTTCGGGAAGTTCGGGCAAGTGAAGTTATTACTTTCAGATTTTTACTTGCGCGAATGAAATATTTTCTTGCCTGCAAAATAAAAATAATAAAAAAAATTAAAATTATCTCTCACTAATTTTAATCTCTAATCTTTTTATATCATTCGATTATCTCAATTCTGAGGGTTGTAAAAGGTGAGATTTCTGAAAAAAATAATATGGAATTAGTATTAATTAAATTAGCTGAACAATTTCACACATATTTTATTCACTTTTCAGATTTTGGACATTTTTTTTTTTCATTTGAGGATCAAAATTTTACTTGCCCAATCGGGCAAGTAAATTTAAATATTTTCAATTTTTACTTGCCCAAAAATGAAATTTTACTTGCACCGGGCAAGTGCTAGTGTCAAGCCCTGCAGATGTACATGTGAATTTGCAGAGTTTTTATCGAACTTAAAATATCCAAGAGGAAAGATAACGTTAGAGATCCCATATTACCTGTTTGTACAAAATGATCCACGGTTTGATGGACATAGACTATAAAATTAAAAATTTCATTTTTGTAAAAGGGAAGCGACTAATACGAGGCCACAATCAACAATTTTGGATCAACCAAGTCATGACGGACACACACGCAAACTCATTTTTCCCAAGATCATGCATGGTTAAAGACTGGAACAATTTCCATTCAAACTTCAATCGTAGCCCAACCATCGCTGGTCTTCAAATCTGCACTTTAAACAGTTTCAAAATTAGCACCTGGCCGCACACGACGACACACCTGGAGCCAGTTTAAACACCTTAATGGCGTCTTTTGGAGGATTCCTACCAAGTACCAAATGTGTCACAAATTCTATTCCGTGTACTGTACTCTAATTCATCCAAAAAGTGAAGTAGGGTGGTTAGTTACAGCTGCAAACAAAAACCAAGAAAATAAAAACACACATACAAAAAAGTAGTTTTGGGGAAGAGCATGCATTGCAAGAACTATCAACTTGGGTTGCATGTCACCACAATCGCGACCCTTGGCAATTAAGAACAAGGTAGTAGTACAGGCAACTCCCGTTATAACAAAGTCCTCGGGACTGGCAATTTTCTTTAGTTGTACCGGAATTTTGTTATTACTGAACAGTTAAAGTGTATAAAGACATACAGATAACAATTTTGGGACCTAAATTTTACTTTGATGTAACAGGAATTTCATCATAACCGTGTTCGTTATACCGGGAGTGCACTGTATTCATAGAACAAAGTTTTGTTTGGCCATATAATAATGCTTCACATGGCAGATATAAAAATTAACAAGTCATTACCATCATCATGGACACACACAAATTAAATTTTCCTGATTTTTTTAAAATTGCAGGCTCTTCTTATTTTCTTCTACCTATGATATTCTTGGGGATCAATGGCTTGCCATATTTATTATTAAATGTGTGTCAACTTCAGCTAAGGAATCAGAGCAAAAATGTGAATTTTATAGAGATAATTGAGGGGTCTTGCTTAACTTTTATTGTAATTAGCCAGGCCAGGCGGACTAGTTAGCTTAAATTTTGGTTAGTCCGCCCCCCCCCCCCAACTTTAATATTTTTTATAATGTTTCATGCGACAGCAGCGACACCAAAGAAATATTTTGGCGAGCCATTGCATTGGCTAGCGGGCTAGTGTTAAATGTGAACACTGTAGTTGAGATGAGCAAGTTGAGTATATTTTGTGTTATGTCTGTAAACTGAATAGTGGTGAGGAGGAGAATAGTTTCTGTGAAGGCAGGTGGATCCAAAGTGTTGAGTAGGGTGCGCACAATCAAAAGCTGATCATTACTGCTGATTTTCTGATGTAGGGTGTTCGGTAAATGTGTGAATACAGGACAGGAGGCGATAAAACGTGTGGTGTCTTCCTCCTCGACATGATATAATTTATATTCTTCTCTGTTGTCTTCTTGAGTGTGTAGAAACGCTTTTGTACATGGGTATGTCTGGGTTGTGAGCTGGGCTTTAACGATCATCGCTTGGCGGAGATATTGGCGGGTGATGCGTACTGGATAAAGCTTGATAGGGGTGAAGGGGATGTTGTTTTTCCAGAAGGATCAAGGATAGTGTTGATTTTTCCTACACTGCTCAAAATATGTCTGTTTGGAATTCCCAGGCTGATGACTTTCTTGATTAATTGCTTCCATGAATGGTATGGGATATCTTGTTGAATGAGAGTATGGAGGTCTGGTAGGGTGTACTTGGTGAGGAGTTGTTGCCAGGATTTGGTAGTTAGGCCTGTCGCTAAACCTTAGGAGAGTATGTCGTTGGCGGGATTGATTGGTATTGAAGTCTTGTAATTCCAAGGTGAGGGTTGCGGAGTAGTGAGTTGGATGTTTTCTGCTCCAAATGACAATTGAGTTGGGGGAGGTGTCTGAACTGCTGTCCTGTTGAGGGCTTGAGGTATAAGATGGTACTTTTTGAGGAGTTAATTGAGTAGTGCCAAGTTTTGGTGTATTCCAGTGTAATGTTGAGCATTCTCTGTGGAGTTCTACAGGGGATAAGCAATTGAGGGTAATGACATCTGCCAAGGCAAGCACTCCAGCAGTGTAAGAAATAACCCAGGGCAATGGGCGATTTAGCCCTTGGCAAAGCCCAAATCGCCCCCTAAAATCCCCCAAAACCAATTCTTTGGGGCGATCATTTCCTTCAGAATCGCCCTCAGATTTTCTACAAAAAATTTCACATTTTTTTTATTATAAATGGTTGCTTTTATGGATGAAGCACCAGCTAAAAACATCAGCAATCTTTCATTGCATTATTCAAATTCGGATGTGCAACGAAATAGTACCCCCAGTGGTAGAAAAATAGCCCCAAGGTTCAAATAAAACTCGCCCTTAAAAAATAAAATTAATTCCTACCCTGCACTCCAGAGTATCTTCCATTGGGGGTGCACCCAGGTCCTGAATTACGTAGGAGTTTGATGAGGCTGTCGAAGAAGGTGATGTATAAGGTAGATGATTGTACACTGCCTTGTCGTACTCCTTGTCTGATGCTAATTGGATCCGAAGTTTTGCCTTCCCTGAGGACTTTACTTTCAATATCTTCATAGAAACCTTTGATGGTGTTGAGTTTAAGATTAGTCACACCACCGTGTTGTAGATTCTCAGCCCTTTATGTCATATGTGGTCGAAGGCTTTTCTGCATCCAGCAGGGTAAAGTATGTGGGCTTTTTGGAGTTCAATTCGATTATGAGTTGTAGTCGGCATGAGGTAAGTAGGCAGGACCTCTCTTTCTGGAATCCACATTGAAGTTCATCGGGTATGCTGTGTGACAGAGGATGGATCATGGATTCCAGTGATGTTTGATTATTAGCTCAAGCACTGTGTACTAATTAATCACCATTGGCATTGCACTCCAAACGTTCAGAAAATACTAGTTTTGCGTATCTTTTTTCCCAATCAAAATGGCCTTTTTCACAAATTTTTCAACTTGACTGACAGTGTTTCTATGAAAAATTATGAAAAATTGTATTTATCAAGTTTGGCAAAATACACAAAATAAAGAAATATTACCTGATACATGAAACACTGAATGCTAATGCTGAGATAAGAACAGCAACTTGGTCTGAAGCAGTGACCGCCACATAAAACTCAGTCTGATGTTGAGTGTGCAGATGGTTGGACAATGTGTTCTTGGAGAGAGCCGAGTTCACAAACACATTTGACTTCAAGTCAATTTATATGAACCACCATAAAACACTCTTCTGCATTACATGTAGCAAAGCCAAGTACAGACAAGAAAGCAAAAAAAATAATCTGAAAAAAAGGTAAACAAAATATTGGTGCACTTTGTGAAAGTCATGCAGAAAAGAAGTACCAGTAAAGCATGCTTCAAGGGAATAACAAACTCATTTTCAGTGATATGGAATTTCAAGTGTAACATAATTCAGTGTTAGGATAGATCAGATCTAAAAAAATAAAAATAAAAAAAAACACCAAAACAAATGTTGAATATGAGAAATTAGGATTCATCATAAAATCAGGTAGAACTATGTAACTGTTAGAGAAACGAGACATTTTCAATTTTAAAAAAAAGAATTAAATAGCCCTGAGAAGCCCCAAAGTTGCAAAAATTCCAACAAATCATACCTTTTTACAAAGGGAAAACTACATATCAAATCATGTAATATTCAAATTGATTCATATTTATGCAAAATAAAAAAAGATTTTAACGTCATTAAATTTCACCATGTACTTCTTGCTATTCAGTCTGGAAAAATTCCGGTTTACCACACACCGTGTGAAGTCATTATATTGATGCTGATATCACGATCAATCTGGGTGATGCTGCGCGGTAGACCAGTAGTGCTTTCGGCTCTGTTGCATTTTATATTAATTGTCAACTCATTTTTTCCCTCATACCTGTACAGGAAGTCCTAAATCTGATCCGAAATTTGTACATTGATTTTTCTTCCAAAGTTGTCGTCTGTTTTTTATCCCAAAGTTCAAAGTTAAGTTTAGACAGCAATTTCATCAAAACTAATGACATGTTTTATAAGAACGAGTTCCTAGCTTCACAAAGATAACAAATTTAAGGGTAAAATATGATATTATTTTTGGCTTTTTGAGAAAAAGCAGCAAAATTACAATATAATCTTTCTGTTCTCATTACATTCAGTTCACACAATCCAACAATCACCAAGACACAGATTCAATGGAGGATACCATGGAGGGCTCAATCGACTCAAGTTCTGCCGAAACAACCAACGAAGACCCTTCCAGTGAGAAGGATGCCCCGGAATTGCCCGAGGCCATGACAGCAGATGATAACATTCACGAGAGTTACTCGGATGCTCTAGCCACTCATGAAAGTAAGTATTTGAAAGCCCCAGGCTAACAATGACCACCGTTTAAAAAGAAATGTGAGCTACATTATAATCCATGCTCTAAGTGTCTTTGATAAGGGCTAAAAATGAATCCCCCCCAAAAAAATTGTATTTCAAAATGATGATTTAGTGCTATTAAAAAGTGAAAATCTACAAGCAATTAAGTTGACCGGATTCACCTGCCCATTTCCTCCCATACTATGTGTAGATCTAGGCTATTTTATCCTCTACCAGGGTGGAAATTGTTTATTCATGCATATCTTGTCAGTGGCAACATAATTTTCCAAAGTTTTGTATTTTTGGGTGTTTATTTGTCCATTTAAACACTACTATGTAGCTCAGATATCAAAGTTTGACATGTTTTTAAATTGAAACTCCACAGTGTGAGCCTATTCAACTTTTTATGTGCTTTGTTGATCGATTGGCTCATACAGCGATGTGTTTCAATATTGTCAATCAGCACAAATCTTAAAGGTAAATGACATGATTGGGGGTAGTCCTCAACTTGAGCTGAAATTACTCTAGAATCAAGTAAACTATGCAAGGATTCTCCTGTGAAAATCTTGTAGTCAAACGTTGACTCATTCTAAAATAACTTATGTCAATACCCCTCGTGGCAAGCAAACCGGCTGTGTGGCTCTCTATAGGTCTTATTTTTATCATGCCCCAATAAAATTAAAATACAAGTATATTCATGCTCGATTCTCCTTAAGTAAACAAGTAACAGACAAATCCTTCCAGCTGGGAGATTCACTCCAGCTAGTGTATAGTTGGTATATATTTCAACTCATTTGGTTCTTGAGGCATTTTCAAGTGTTCCCAATCATGTCACTAACCTTTAAAGTTACAATGGATGATAATTTCATAATCCGGGTTAATCTGTTGTTGAAAATAATGAACCTCCAGCAAGTTATTCATACATATAGTATTCATCAAAGGCCAGGTCTTGTGTGCATTTTGAACAAAAAGCAAAGATGTTGAACAACTCCGTGACATTCTGTTTGCCCTTATTAGGTATATCAATGAAGGAAGAAATCGTGGAAGCAATATCAGAGACCACTACTTTCGCTGCTGCTGCTGCTGCTACAAATACTGCTTCAGTTGCTACTTCTACTGCAGAAGCTGACGCGAGCAACGGTCACCCCAATGGTGAAGCAACAACCCTGGATGCAACATCAGCCAAGACGGCAGAAGAGCCAGCCACATCTACAGATGTCAAGGCAACCAAGGAATCGAAGAAAGAGGGCAAGAAATCCAAGAGGGGTAAGATGGTCTTTTAGTGGATATATGTTTGAATTGTAGATTCCACGGCCACATTAGTTTATTTCTCACTATCACATATAGTCGGTATCTGGCAATATCAGCCATCAATATCATCATCTGGGATGTTTCTCCTGTAAGCTCTTTCAGGTGACAGGTTATCTTTTAAAATGTGCCAAAAAACTTGAACTTGGATAACAGATGTGTTTCATGAACTGACGCCACCTGTGTTGTTTTCATGGTGACTCAAAGTGTATTTAATTTAATGTTTATCTTGCATTGTGAGAGGCAAAAGAAAAAAATATTTGTTAATTATTCTACTCGTGCAATTATAAATTACTCATAACAATTTGCAGTAGCCTGCTGCCTAGGTGAATAAGAACCTAAAATTAAACTCTGATCATCCGGCCATCTTGGTGGTGTAGTGGTAATGATGTCTGTCCATGAATCAGGAGGTTGTACATTTGAATCCCCATCCGAATCTGCCCTAGATTTTTTTTTTACAGTGACTAAAAATGCACATAGTTTAGTGTTTATCTCTTGTCTGAAAGGCAAATGAAAAAAAAATGTATTCTTAGAAATTCTTGAATTAGTCTACTGATGCAATAATTAAATATATTCATTAAAAAAAAAATCCTTGTTTCCTCTTCCCCCAGGCAAGGATGCTGAGCATATGAGTCGAGCCATCATGCAGGCATTGAATGGGCTGGAAACACCTGAGGAGAAGATAGCTGCCCTTTGCAAGAAATACGCCGAATTGGTGAGATGGGTGTTTACTGCAAAATATTTGTCCATACAGTGTACATTACTTTAAAAGAGAGAGTACAAAGTGTAAAACTAAAGGAATAGAAGAATAGAAAAAGAAGTAAAATGTGGATAATTTCATTTATCTGTATAGTTATTAACTGAATAAAATGTAGACATACATAGATGAATAGATAAATGCATAAAAGTGATTAACAGTGGCCCTTAGTAGCCACTGAAATGATTCTCTGGAGACCATGTGTTTAAATCCATCTGTAATAGCCACCAATCTATAAAGGCCACATTTTGTGTTTCCCTTGGGTGGCCACTATAGGGAGGTTTTGCTGTATATTTTGGTAGTAGTACTTTGTCAGCATTATGATGTGTGTAGAGATATTGTCATAAACGGAGTGTTCCACTGTCTGATTTGTATCAAAGTGTCATTTTCAAAATACTAATTAGGTTTCAAAGCAGTTTTATTCAGATTATGTTGTTCTAAAATACTCCATATCATCAATATTATTGAAGGAGGGTATTCAATTCAGTTAGAGGATAAGAAGAATTGGTAAATCTCTAATCATCGTCTTTATTTGATTTATCGATCTGTGCAAATTGCCGATCTTGGCAAGGAAAGTATTGAATAATTGTTCTTCCATTTTCTACATCACTGCAGGTTGGGGAGCACAAAGCCCTACAGCGGGAGAGCAAGTCGCAGGCCAAGCAGCTGTCGCAGATCCAACGAGAAAGGGACCACCTCCAGAGTGAACACGGGAGGGCGCTGCTCGCCAAGAGCAAATTGGAGAGTCTGTGTAGAGAGCTGCAGAGACATAATAAAACCATCAAGGTATGACTGAAAGTATGAGCTTGATTTAATCTTTCACTTCCTCAAAACAGGAAAACTTTGGTATTCAAGTTTAAAGGTAAATGACATGACTGGGGGTAGTCCTCAACTTGGGCTGAAACTACTCTAGAATCAAGTAAACTATGCAAGGATTCTCCTGTGAAAATATTGTAGTCAAACATTGACTCATTCTAAAATAACTAATGTCAATGTCCCTCGTGGCAGGCAAACCTGCTGTGTGGCTCTCTATGGATCCTATTTTTATCGTGTCCCGATAAAATTAAAATATTAGTATGTTCATGCTTGAGTCTCGTTAAGTAAACAAATTAGAGATAAATCCTTCCAGCTGGGAGATTCACTCCAGCTTGTGTATAATTGGTATATATTTCAACTCATTTGGTTTTTGAGTCATTTTCAAATGTTCCCAATCATGTCACTAACATTTAAGTCACCACAAACTACACAATCCAACTAGTTTTCAGATGGATCAGAAGATGTTGGATGTGTAAACTAGTTGGGGACTGAATTGAGGAATATTTACCATGTCAAATCTTCACCAAGTGATATGTCCCAATTGACTACATTCAGCCAGTTGGAATCTCAGCAAAGCATGTGATGTCACATTCATAGTACTATGTCCAGTTAATGTCTGTACGTGCAAGGAGCTGAAATAAATTGAAGAACAAGTTGAATATGAATCGTGATATGTAATGCATTACAACCCGACCCAACTGCCCAACTCCAGTTGTGTTGTCAGATTGTTTAGTGTATGTTGGCCTGTAGAGGATCAGAAAATACAATTTAGTATAAGTAAAAGAAATGTGGCAACAGAGGTCCTGCAGAAGTAAATCAAATTATAAAAGTGTAATTTTTGAAAAAGAATCACATAGAAACAATGTCATCATTTTTCCACACTAAAAAAAAAGTGGAGCAAGTAAGTGAACTATCTGTATTTATATGAAATAATTATTTAGATAAATAATTGTTTGCCAATATTTTGATACTGGTGAATTATTTTTTTTTCCACATTATTAACTTGTCGTTATCTTTGACATTGAACACAGGATGAAAGTATACAGAGAGCAAGAGAAGAGGATGAGAAGAGAAAGGAAGTGTCGGCCAAATTTCAGGTGAGCGTAATAAAATAACTGAACCCAGTCTTTTCGCCAGTTTGCATTACACTTGGAAACATCTGTAGAATTGGAAAACTTCTTTTATGTTAAATGAAGAAAATTAAGAGCCGTGATGCCATCAATTGCTGAACATGACACGGTTGCATAGGCCATATTGTCAGTTGAAAATAACATGGGCTGCTTAACTCTGAACTATTGCGATGGAAAATTGCACTAATGCCACAA